>OZ005744.1:153880428-153988352 GCA_963930735.1 Dioctria linearis | reverse complement strand
AAATGAAAGGTGTAGTGAAATTTTTGCCAGTGTATAAAAGCTAGTGGTTTTTATCCGTTTATTCACTGCACTAAATATTTCAAGTTCAATAAATTACTGAAACTTGAGAACTGTAAGATATATACGTATAATGTTATAATATAAAAAGCTGAAAGCAATGTTTATTAAATGATTAATATATCAATTTGATTTACAAAACTGTAGCAATGACTTGTACTCACCTGATCAATATATAACAGCTGATTTACTTGATCTTTTATTTGACTGAGGTGTGGGATGAGGATATTCTTTATTGCAGTCGATACCCGCAGTAAAGTGGATTTGTTAGGAATTGTCTTATTACAGTCGACTCACAGCAAGAATCTTTATTACAGTCGAGACCCGCAATAAGTGTTTGTGTTAGTAGTTGTCTTACTACAGTCGATTCCCGCAGTAAGACTCTTTATTACAGTCGATACCCGCAATAAAGTGGTTTTGTTAGTAATTGTCTTATTACAGTCGAGACCCGCAATAAGATCTTTATTACAGTCGAGATCCGCAATAAAGTGGTGTGAGTTAGTAGATTTCTTATTACAGTCGAGACCCGTAATAAGAAACTTTATTACAGTCGAGACCGCAATAAAGTTATTGTTAGTAATATATTATCTCAGTCGAGACCCGAGATAATATTCTTTAAGTCAGTCGAGACCGACTTAAAGTGAATGTTAACTTCAGTCGAGACCCGAAGACAGATTCTTTATTCCGTCGAGACAGACCAGAAATAAAGTGTATTGTTAGTAATATTTTTTATTGCAGTCGCTACCCACAATAAAAAAACCTTTAATTTAATAGCTATCTAAAACAAACTCCTTAATCCAGTCGGTACCCAGAAAAAGAATATTTTATTTTAGCTATCAATTAAACCAAGTATTTAATTTAGTAATAAAATAACACTAGGAAAAAACACTAGGAAGGAACACAAAGGAATAAATTGCCAAGTTAATCACTGCACTGCTAAATCACAAAATGAGATCGAATCAAGTCAAACTGCTGTTTATATAGCCCTTGCTTGCACACGACACCAATGATGGAGTAGCAGAGGCGCATGATCACAAGAATTGGCCGTGATCTGTAATTTTACGGTACTAGAAACAAAATATGCATAGCAACGAACAAAAATGCATAGTAACAAGAAAATTTAAAGCAACCCATGCCGCTGTGTTAAATTGAATTCTGTATATTTGCTATCCTATCACGTAAAGAAGAAATTCCCGTTCGATAGTACTTATAATGATGATAGAGTTGCAAATTGATCTGCTTGATCTGATTGTATTTGTGCCATGCCAACACATGCGTTGGTTAGATGCTGTACCTATTTTGGGAAAATTTGTAATAGATTGAATTTGTTTTGCTTTTAGAACTCAATTTTAGCATGGTATTTTTGCATATGTTCTTTTTCAGCAATTGTTTTTTAGCACGAATCTAATTGCTTCAATCATATGATAGAATTTTCATTTGATCTGCTCATTGAGGCTATATTGTTGTATTGTATTTATGCAATGTGTATGTAGATGACAAATACATGGCTTTGTTAGGTTGTGTACCTGTCTTTTGATTACGAGTAATCAAATTAGATTTAATTTTCCTAAAAATTTGATGCCTTGTTTTCAGATGTTTTCCCTTTTAAAGTAATCGGTAAAACCAAAATATATTCGAACCGATTTGGTTCGAACAACACATGTATATACCGGTCTAAAGATAACATGTACCAGAGATCTAAATTATACAACTTCGTCATGACACGAGCCTGCCAGTGACAACTGCACATAGGCAGTGCAATACATTCGCACATAATAATTCTTTAATGTGATTAAAATATTTGCAATTAATATTTGTTATAATTTACGAATAATTGAGAATGCGTAAAGCATAAGCAAAAGTAATTTACAAACAATTCTATATGAACCGGATACACTTCAAGCAAGTTGATTACTTGCCAAGGGCGTTTTAAAAAGAAATGACGCGTTTCTCCCTAATAAGGCAACTTCAAGCTACTAACTCAGAGCAAGTCCATTTTAAACTATTGTGGGAATGTATTTATTTTTCAATTAACTTTCTGCCTCAAACTCTGGTATAGAGCCATATCCAACAAAATTCATTGTGCATAAGAAAGCGTAGAAGTTTTAGATTCACATTTAACCCGAAAAAGTTATCTTTTTTTTTCTTTTACGACAAAACCGGCATCCACCCCCAGAATAAAGCCAAAAGCAGTCAAAATGCATTGTGAGTTCGAAGTGCAGATATTTTAGATTCACATTTAAGCCAAAGTCTGGGAGAAAAGAAACCTCAATCACCGGGTAAGCCAAATCAATAGTGATACATAAAATCTTATTCTGTTTCTCTTAACACTTTGAGTCGAGCCAGACTAGTATGGAGCTGCTGGTCAGGGACAAAAAAATAATATTGCTTCTCAGCGTGAAAATGATCGTGCATGAAAGCAGGTATACAGGAATTCATCGAGGAAAGAAGTACCGACGAAAAATATTTGTATATGTCCTCCAGAAAAGAAGCGAAACCCGACTTTGAAGCTCAAAATCATATTAGGACTAAGGTGCCTGCTTGCACACGAAAAAAAAATCTCAGTATTTCAAGGCCTATTGTGCACTGGAGACCGGAGAGTTCTTGTCAAGTCACTGTTTTGTCACCACCGTCAATTCTCTAGGCTTTAATGCAAATACGCACTTGACGTGACAGCAAGGTGACCTTTTGGTTCCTCTGGCTAGCAACTTTTGGGTAACAAGACTATCACCATGTCTTTACGTTTACATGAACTAACAATTTTCGCGCCCGCTTGACTGCATTGTTTTGTTAGACGCCAGGAAGAAACTTACCTTTTTTTTTTAAATGGCTGCTGCAACGATTGTGTACGATGAAGATATAAATAACGAGGCTTTCATGAACGAAGTACCAATGAGACACCCCTATATAATAAAAATTTGAAGGAATACTCTAACAGCAATTTTTGAAGATAAAAATGTGAAGAAATATCCATGAAAGTGCTTGTAGACCAACAAATCTCTCCCGGGTACAATTGATGATCGCGTTTCCTTTAATAAGTTATTGCAGATTTCGAAATCTATAGTAATAAATCATCAAATCTCGCAACACTCATACGAAAATATCAGAGGAATTTTTTCAGGATAGGATCGTAACTAGTTCATCAACAAGAAGTGAAATTTCCCTTTAAGCAAACTTCCCTGGAAGTTGCACGGGCCCAGTAGCCTTTCCTTCTTTAATTTCTCTATATCATTATTACAAATATCACAGCGGCCATCCTTTAAAATTTATTCATGCTAGCATACTCCGACAGGATGACGGCAGTGACCAAAAAGTTGCGCTGAATGACCTTTAGTAAAAGTTTCCAGTGCATGTTAGGACCTATCATGAATCAACTACACTACTTTATAATTGGTTGTCTTACTGGTTGAAGAATTATTATATGTTAGTCTACTATCGGAGGGAATACGGGCTCTGGGTCCGATCCCAGCCGGCCCATGCGTACAGATGGCATTGACAACGGAGCTTCAGATTTATATTATATGTCAAAATGGATTCACTTCTAGCAAATTTTTCCTCATTATATTACGAATTAATAAAGTTTAAGCTTATAACTGGTGCAGTCATCTTGTCTCGTTAAACAGTAAACAGCGAGTACAACAATCAAGAAAAATTGCTCTCGTCCGCGTTCCGACTGCAATCGTGAGTAGTTGAAATACAAGCGCTTGCGTGTAGTAAAAATCAAAAAAATATCCCCTTTGAGCGAATACGTGGATCCACGCTTGCTGCCATTATTAAATCTGATCTTTTGCCTGAACATTAGTAGAAATCAGCAATGAAGAACAGCTACCCATTGAGGCAAAAATTCTTCAATGCCATAAATGGACCTATACAGAACAAACACATATCAGGGACGTGAACTAATAGTTTCTGCTGAAAAAACAAATCCCATAATATCTACAGTTGTGGTGGAACCAACTAAAAAATACATGCAAAAATGGCAATAAATGTCATAGGATTAGACAAAGGAATAAAACATTCAACACTCACTTACTTGCTCCTGCAGAGAACAATAGATAACATTCAAATATGGAACACGATATTATCGAAATAATTACTGAATTGATAATTAAAGTTTGAGCGGAGACATCGACTTAGCTGTGTACTTCTGGTTCCGTGCAGTGCACTCCGGAACACAGGATATTGCGAACTGAATTGACTTATAGGGTGGATAGAAGTAGAGAAGATTTTGAAAATATAGAGAAAATGATCAAATTGCCGTGACTTGAATCCTTGCAAATCAGAACTTCATAAACTTTGGGGCAAAATTTGACTGGCTTAACGTTTTAAAAGAATTACAGTAATGGCACCTCGATTATTCTCTCTGTGCTTTTAAAAAAATGTCTATTTCTATGCACTCTACAAGGCAATTCTATTCACAATCTTCTATGTTCTGCAGTGAACTGCACGGAATCAAAAGAACACAGCTATTGATCCAAATAATGGAAGTCGAATTGGAATTGGAATTGATTAATCATCTTAACTATTTCGATTATGCTGATGGTATATACCTGCTGGTTTATCAACCCTAAACATAGTGATTCAAATTTTCAGAGCAAAATGTACTCAACAGGGTTAGCGAATTAATCTGGATAATCACTGCTTCCATCTTAGAAAGAAATGCTTTTTCCTAGATATCCGGAATATAGGAGTATAACGACATCTCTAACAAGGATAAAAACTTCAACTTCAATTCGCAATAATTATTGTTTTATGGTCGCGCAAGTAATAGATGCTTACCCGAATAATAATGTACTGTATGCAAAGTTTTGGAAAAAGGTGCGTGTGCTCTATGCTAAAATATATTCGGAAATAGCGTCTCAAACGAGGAATTACAAAGATTTTCTGATGAGGACAGACTCCTCTCTATGAAAAAAATAACACGAAGGTATTGGAATTGTATGGTACTTATGCTCTGACGCGACAACAACAACATTATGAAGTAGGTTTGCTACTATAGAAATTAGAAAGACCTAGAAGTATCTAATTAGGAGAGAATAATTTTAACGGAAGTTGCATTAACTGAGGTTTTGAAGTGAGCCGTAGGTTATTGCGTAAAACAATAAACTTAAGAAAAGCCCCGACTCTGTCTGTCTGTATATTTGCCAATAACGCGATCGAATCCGATCGAATTCTATACCCTGGATGAAATCATAAGGTACACTATGTTTGTCCTTTCGTTTCTAACGCACAGAAATAATGCTAGTAGAGAAAAATATTAACACTTATTTTGATTTGTGCTTATCCGTCTGTCAGTCGTCCGCCCTCAAGATAACTCGAGGACATGTTAGCTCAGTGAGCTGAAATTTTGCATAGTGGCTTTAAAAAAAAGTGAATTAGGTTTTAAAATGGGACGAATAGTGTTACCCCCTTCGTGGGGTTGCCATACAAAAATTTCGTTTTTCACTATATATTTGAACACTACCTGAGAGTGTCCACGTAGAGAGCTAACATTTTGTACACGGTTCTTTCATAGGAATAGTAAATAAAATCTTCAATATGAACTAAATCAGGAGCCCCTTCTTGGTGTTGCCATATAAAAATTTTGGTTTTTACGATTATTGTGAAAACGATCAGTCCTAGACATTTTTAATGTACTGAAAAGTTCTTCAGAATATGAAATCTTGTGAAATTGGTCTAGTCATTTTGCTGTCCGCCGAACCGTTCTAGAGATATATGCAAAAACCCCTTCAGAGACCAAACTTGCACTGATGGATGACCATACGAAATTACGTACCGGCATTCATTTAGGGTAGTATAAAAATTCGCCTTAAAAAAATTCTATCATTTTTACTTGTTCTGTATAAACGTAAGAGTGAACCCCGTTCTAATAAGGGGCAACATTAGCTAGTAGTTGAATAGAGAGCATATTTTGCCGCCTTATGTCCCTCTAAGAATTAGGGAAGTTTCGTGAAGAATTATGATTACTTACAAGACGGGGCAGTTACACAATAAGATCCTTAGGGGAAAACTACCTCATTTCATATTAAAACTAGATATCCTGAAGAAGGAACTTTTTTTGGATTCTCCGGTATATAGCAAAAGCTAAAAACTGTTTTTAATTTGTTATTTCATTACACAACTCGTTATACTGTGGGTGACAAGTTTCAAGTCTTGGTTTGACTCATCAACAGGTCCCAATAGCGAAATTGAGTGACTTGAAAAACAAATGAAAAATTAGAACAAAGAAAAGAAATCAAAAAATGAAAAAGTTTAGAACAATAGAAGAAAACAAATTTTTATTAAAAAAATTTAAAAAATTTAAAGAAGCAGATTTGTTCGAAACGATTCAAACCTGTATTCGCCGCAGTGGGCTGAAAAAGAAGAAAAATCCTATAGGGGTAATCTCCATCTTAATTTCTTCCTCCTTGGTATAAATAGGAGTGTTTTTTGCCTCATATAATTCACATCCAGCATTTATTCTGAGCTTATATGAGAGGAGATCAATTTGATCTGTTTCAAGCGTCTGCAGCAGGCAGAAAACCAAGCTGCACCGATGAGTGGAAGGTTTTCTGCTAACACGAAACGCTTCTTCTTCCTTTTTATTTTTCTTCTTTTTTCAGCCCATTGCGGGCGAATACAAGTTCGATTCGTTTCGAATGAATCTGCTTTTTTTTGATTTTTAAAAAAAAAATTTATATAAAATTTGTTTTCTTCTATTGTTGTCAATTTTTTCATTTTTTTATTTCTTTTCTTTGTTCTAATTTTTTCATTCGATTTCAAGTCACTCAATTTCGCTATTTGGGGACCTATTGATGCTGCAAACCAAGACTTGAAACTTTTCACCCAAAGTATAACGAGTTGTGTAATGAAATAACAAATTAAAAACATATTTTAGCTTTTGCTATATACCGGAGAATCCAAAAAAAGTTCCTTCTTCAGCAAATATATGTTTAAAACCCGGTAAAAAATCCTATAGAGTAATCTCTATCTTAATTAAAACTAGAAACAAAAAATTGGAATATCTGTGGGCAATACTGAAACCACAATTTCTTATGTTCTGGTTATTTAAGTAATTTCTGTAGAAAGGAGTGCTGAAATTCCATTACATGTACCGAATGTCATGCTTGATCTACAAGAGTAAGTAAGAGAAACTTTTCTATATGGCTTCCATAATGCTACGACACCTGTAATTATAAAGTACGATAAAAATAAACTCTACATTACTACTTTCATAAAATTAAATATCTACTCAGCAGCAACCCTCTTCTCATTTCTGTCAGCTGGGAAAATAAAAGAACAAGAGCGCGTCTTCCTTGCAAACTAGAAGTGGCAATTTAATTCCTGCTTAAGATGATGAGTAATGGTTCTAATGAGTTTTTTGTGTTTTTCTTCTCATTCTTGGAGATTGTATTTCTGAATGACTATGGTAGCGTAGTTTACACAGGAATTCTTGATGTTTGGAACTATTTCTAGAAAGTACTGATATCTCTGGCGTGTGTGAGCTCATAAAGTTATGCGTTCACCTATCTTGACTTTTATACATAATCCCTGAAGTATCCGCTAATTTTTATTTCGATGATTTTGAGGTGCATCCATAAATTATTTGTCATCTGAATTGCTACGTGTTGTTACTTTAGGTATCTTTATGGTATTTGCATAATCCTGGCTGTCCTATTTATTAGTTAAAAGCTTTCTCACCATTCACCAACAAGTACATATTGTAAACGTATATTGTATGCCGCAGTCATTTTCGTAAAAATTTTAAAAGAAATAAAACCATTGTATATAGGCTAAAACACAATGTGAGCGACACAATATAAACGCCGTAAAAAACGCCGTACAAAACGTCCGTGAAAATACCATGGGAGCGACAATAGCTGTCAATCCCCAATTAAATTTATTCTGTAATTTGTGTTGTATAGTAAAAATAGAAAAAATTTCAACGAATAAATTATAAAAGATTATTAAAATTGCATGTGTGGCCGTTTTGCTAATGAAGATAAAAAGCACAACCCACATAGAAGAAGAGGTGTGTCCAAGAGTTATCTAAAACCACTGACTTATAACAATGGACTGAGCGTATTGTCATTTTCCTATAGGAAAGCATGGCACAAGTTTTCTAGTTCTCTCTTTCGCCCTATGGCAGAGTTGGAACTACCAACACAAAAAATTGCATTCTGGAACGTTTGCTTATGCCATTTGATGTTTTTATGTTGGCTACAGACGCAATCACATCAGAAAGAATAAGGTAAAGATAGTATTTACCATACACCATCTCTCTTGCCCATAAGCAGGGTTCAGTTAAGAATAACTTTTGAAAATTAAAGTCGGAATGAGTTTAATTCCTTATAAGCGATTAAAATATCACTTGGCACAACAAAATATATTTTTTTAATTAAATTCGATTTACGGGTGTAAAATTTCATCTGATTGGTTGAGTTTTACATGTTTTTTATGTAATCATTTTAAAGGGTGCTCTAACGGTGATATACAGAAACAGAATATTTTTTGTGCCACATGAAATAGCAAATCGCTCAGTCCATTGTTTTAAGTCAGTGTCTAATACTCAGCCGGAATTGGGTTTTTATGCGGATCGTTTTTTTTCTATAATACGGTGATATTTTACCATCTCAATAAATTTCTCTTCCATTTTTTATTCAACTAACTTTGATATTTACCACGGCATTGTTATTTACTGATATTTTTAATTTATCAAGTCATAAATATGATTGCAATGAACGTATAACAATAAATATGAACGCAACCCAAAATCATAATTTTGCTAAACGCACCCTAAACGTGCGACAAATTTCAATTTTCAATTAAGTTGGACGACAACGTCGAACGATGTCGTCAGCATTGTATTTTATACTATACACTGCCATGTTATTAGAACCCAAATGACAGCGTTTTTTATGGCGTTTTTGTCGTGTCGCTCACATTGTGTTTTAGCCTTATATATTATATAGTGGTCACAACTTTAAGTAGTTAACTCCACGCTAGATGGACATAGTTGTCCACGTTTGAGAATATTGAGCTTTGTTATACGTATCTAGTTCTTATACGTAGAACAGATCAGATTAGTTGAGTTCCCTTAAAGCTGTTTGCGACGCAATGTATTTGGCTTTCGAATACATATATCTCGGTAGCAATAGCATATGATTACTTCTAACAATTCCTTTCCATAGAATGTTTTGTTTTTAGTTTCTTATGATCACAGTTTTGCACATGCCCAATATTACCCAAAGCCGGGGTTTCAAGAATATTTGAGCCTCTGTCCATCTGTCCGTCTGCAGTCACGACTGCGATTCCGTTTTTTTTCCTTCCTGTCCGTCCGTCCGTCTGGTCAGTTATTTTGTCGCTGCACAGCTTTATAAGCATTGAAGGGATGTGGGTGGCAGGGACTCCCCTTAGCCGACTGTTCGCAATTTCTGTGCATATCGCGGACATGATTTTGGTAACAAGAGGTGTCGGATGCAGCATCTACTTATACCCAGGTAGAAGTGGATATAAGTAGATCTGTCGACTGACAGGCTCTTCCTTACAATACTATACAGGTCTATTTGGAAAAACCTAGCAAGCGAAGATAAATTGTATGCAATCTCCAGTAATCACCCCCCCCCCCCACTCGCGTCCACCGGCACCTGGTAGCATATTCCTTATTTAAAACAAAAAATACAAGCAATAACTTTTCCAAAGGAACCAATCACCTGTTTAGCAACAAACAATCAATCCAGAATGTTTAGCTGGTAGTGAGAGAACACTCGAAGATTTTTGCAAAAATCGGACTGAGCAAATACTACAGATTTAAAGATTAAAATCCAGCAATTTATTCCAATTTTAATTCATGCAAACACTAATTCAACTTGTAGCTAATATAACTAATAAAATCTAAGTAAATTAAACTTACACTATAAAACTTTAATCACAAAAAATAAATTAGTAATATTGTATAATACTATTTTATCTATACAGGGTCTTGCCAAAGTATGTGTTCGAGTCCTACAATTAAATATTTTTTTATAATTCTCTCAATTAGTTAATTATTCAATTTAACTATCTTGGAATAAAATTTTAAACATCCATGTAATTTTTTCCAAAAAATCATTCTTATCAATTGGTATAACTCGTTTTATACATACCTACAAAATTTGTAAAATTGATGCTTTGTATTGGTAATAATTATTCAGAATCTCAGCTGGTGATAATGATAAAACATCTTATTACTCTCTTCTGGTTCAGAACTCCAAAGTTTTAAGATCGAGTGGCAAAAAAAGTTTATATAGTACAAATTTACCATTGAGTTTAATTAAGCCTTTCAACATATTATCAAAAAAGCATTATGGAATATAAACATATAGTGAGCTGCATCAAACTTGATATCTACGAGTTGATATCAACCAGAGCAATATATTCAACGTAAAACAAAATTAATTTCCACGAAATTTAATTGCAATTGCTGCAATCAAAGGGTGACCTAAATGAGATCAACTCTTAAAGTGAAAGATTGTCAGTTAAACAAAATTTACTTCATTTTCCTAGCCTGATTACTTCCTGAGATATATACTAAAATTCAACAGTCTACACTTTTCGGTACACGAAACATTGGTGCCAGAATAACTCGAAAACAACGCAATGAGGGAACCAGCTCTAGAAAAATATTTTGCTTATCTCGGTCTTTGCGATCTAAATTTAGCGTTTGTACTTTTGCAACACCATGGAAAGATTCTTTTATAAAACATGTTATAAAATGACTCTTAGACAACATTTAAAAACAAGATTGACCTTCTCTGAAAAAAGGAGAAACGGCTCTAACTAACTAAATCTAAAATGTGACGCAAAAGGTGACGCAAAAAGTTTAAACAATTGTCTAAAATCTACACAAACAACAAACCGTATAAAACATATAAAAATTAAGATGACAATACAAAGTAAAGGTATGGTAAAATTTTCACAATAATTTAGAAGATATCGTTTTTTGTTGCACCTAAATACATTTTGTAAATTTATTGAAATTATTTTCAATAAATTTCAGTCTGTTAGACGAGAAATCTTCTTCGTATCGTTTTAAAACCGAAGTCAAAGGCATTAGCATTAAATTTGAAAGTGGGTTTATATTTGCAGATAATTGGTATTTTCAAGAGGAATTTTTCATGTAGACCTCACTTAAGGTGAAATGATGCCCAAATTTTGCTCCAGGTCTGACTGTGAGTCATACTAAGTGATTAAAGGAGATGAATGGTTCATTGAAGAGAGGTTGATCTCATTTATTCCTGAAATTGGTCGAAATGTATACATTTGGCAGAAAATTTAACTTATTTACTTTTTTTTATTTTTGAAATGTAAAAGAGAGAAAATATGGAATGAGCAAAATTTATTTTAATACGAATATTCTGAAGATATGGCTTATTGACATAAGAGTTTTGAAACTAACAGTTAACGTGCAAATACTGTGCAAATATGCTAATACTGCGTTTAATATAATTACATGAATTAACTATAATAAAAAAGAATCATATTTGATAAAAGCGAAATTTATTATTATCTGCAATCATATTTAGTTCAAGGATAATCGCTACATAGAAACAATTAGTTAAAAACAATATTCAAAATGGTATCATTTCAATAACAAATGAAGTGCAGTCGCTGTGGTAAACTATTGTAGCGCTACGCCAATTGTTATTTTCATGAGCTTTTGAATATCGTTCTTTGAAGCCGTGCGCGAGCCATGGCTATGTACAATCTAACTTGATTCGATTTCTTCTACAGTTTGTTAGCACAACGATTTACTTGGTTAGTCCTATTTCCTAGTTATAGGTATACTTCATATTAAATAAGTAAAAAAGCTGGAATTGGTCTAAGGCCAATTCTTATGACACCCTAGATGACTGCCCGTATGTAATTTCGTGCAAATTTGATTTTTGAAGTGGTTCTTCGCATATACCTATATGTATGTCTAGAATGGTTCGTCGGACAGTAAAAATAAGTATGACTAATTTCATAGGATTTCATATTTTCAAAACTTTTCTGTACAATAAAAATGTCTAGGACTAATTGCTTTTAGAGTATATGTACATAAAAAACTAAATTAATTATTATCTGACTCCATGAAGGGCTTTCCCCATTTATCTAAGTTTTGAAATTGTACCATGTACCATGAACCAAATTTTCGACGACGCGTTCTTAGGCCGTGCCCAAATATAAACTGAAAAACGAAATTTTTTTATGGCAACCCTATGAGGGAGTTACCGCATGGGTACCATTTTCGAAATTAAGGTTTTTTTTTGTTGTTAAAGCAAAATTTCAGCTCTCTTAGTGAACGCGCCCTTATTGTGACAAGCAAAATTCAAAATATTTTTGAATATTATGCGTGGGTCTTCAATCCATTTATCCCTACTACTATTATATCTGCGCGTCACAAATGGAATGACAAACTTAGTATACCTTTTAAATTTCATCTGGGGTATAAAAATACTTATTTATTATTTTATTTATTTTGGGTATCATCCACGTATTGAAACCAAATAAAAACATCTTTCAATAATTCATTTTTAACCATATCAAATAAAACATGCTCTAAATGACACATAAAATCTGAGCCAAAAACGTAGACAGCGCTGATCTCATAGCTAAGTCTTTTGATTGCGAATAAAATTCACCATTAAGGCTGAATAAATTTGCAAATATTTTGATCACCCTTTATATTTTCCATAATTTTTCTGATATTGATTTGAAATCTTCGGCAAAATATTAGAAGCCCTTCAGTTCAAATATTATCGGATTTAAATTTTTGAAAAAAAGTTGGGTTATTTTAAATCAAAAACCTCAAAAACCGTGTTATTTTTCAGCCACCTTTAATTACATTTTCATGTGCACACCAATTATTCAGAATTTGTCAGTTAATGTAATTTTAAACTTTTATGCAAAATTTGAATGAAATTCATTTATAGGTCGCTCAAATCTTAAATAGTGTTTTTTTGGCTCGTTTGGACTTTCAGGAAAACTGTTTCAACATTTTCTGTCATATCTTTTTAATTTAATAATATTTTTGCATTATTCTTTTTTATATTTAAGATAACTTAGTTATGAAGTTAATGCAGTAAAATTCGTTTAGAAAATTATATTGTTCTATTTTTTACAAATTTTTCAAAACGAAAATTTGGACCCGGAACTCCAATTTCTTGACTTCGCGTCAAGTTTATCGAAAGGCAAAGTGGCGCGCGTGCTTACTTTGTCTACTATAACTAATATCTTTCCAGCAACTACAACTTAAGGAGATCATGTAGTATATGAACTGTTCTCAACTGACGATGCCTCTCCTTGATGACGTAACCGAAGGATAAACTAATGTATGCCTCGCTCTAATATAAAATCAACGATGCCTCGACCTGATGTAAAAAAGTCCTAAATTTTTCTAAGAAATTTACTGGACATTTTTCTTTAGAATTTTTATACATTATTGAAGGCCGACAACGGATGCAAGGACCATTAACAATTGTTATGAACGCAGATGCGTAGACTGAAGCCTGAAATCCAATGAATGTAACACGAAATTGATGACGGCAAAATAATTTTCGAATGCATATTACGACATTAGGGAAAAGAAAATGATGTGATGCAGTAAAGAAGTCGTTGGAGCAAAATCCGAAAATTGTCGCTGTCGCAGTGCGAGATTTGAATTTCACAGTTGAGTGCTGGTCGATTTCGTGTACCTCTTTTTTAAATCTGGCATATGGAGTATCGAGCTTTATATGAAACTACACGCAAGACGCAACTCAAATGTCAACGGCAATGTTGCATTCATTGTAATACATCTGAGAAAAAAAACGATAAAAATTTCGTGTCGCTTTCATTATATTCAGGCTATAAGCAATCATTGATATTCTAGAAATTTTCAGAAAATGTTTCCGCAGAACTCTTATTCAGCCTTAGTGGCAGTCATGGGTTATTTTCAGATACAATACTGTTTAGAGATCAAAAACGTTATTTATTACTTCCGCTTACTTCTTAATAGCCTGGTCAGCATAAAGTTCTCATGGGACAGAATTTTTACAGCAATGAACATTTTTCACCAGATGAAGTGAAATCACACACTTTTGATTTGCATAAAGTAGATAAACGTGAAAATGCAATCTGAGAGTATGGTATGTGTTGCAGCGAAACCTTGGTCAGAGGACATCATTGGAACCTAAACGAAGTTACACAAAGAATCTTCATTTTCAGATAACAGAAAATAGAAAATGCTTATCTGATGTACATACTTCTTCTACTTTCTTTAATCCACATAGATATCATCTTGTTCATATCTACAAATAATAGAAATTGCTTAATTAGCTTGGTATAGGAAATTTAGAATGTAAACAAGTAAAAAAGCTAGAATTGGTCTAAGACCAATTCTTATGATACCCTAGATGAATGCCCGTATTAAATTTCGTATCTTTCAGGTTTGATTTTGAAGTTGTTTTTCGCATATATTTCTAGAACGGTTAGTCGCACAGAAAAAATCATTATAACCAATTTTATAGGATTTCGTATTTTGCAGAAGTTTTTAGTACAATAAAAATGTCTTGGACTGATCGTTTTCAAAGTATACGTAAAAAACTTAATTTTTATATGGCAACACCAAGAAGGAGTTGCCCGATTTAGTCCATTTTTGACATTTTATATGCTAATATGGCAAAAACATCATGTACAAAATTTCAGCTCTCTACGTCGACGCGTTCTCAGGCAGTGTCCAAATATATAGCGGACAACGAAATTTTTATATGGAAACCCTACGAAGGAGTTTCCCGATTTGTCTCTCTTTCGAACTTGATTTTACTTTTTTTTTTAAGTCCGTGTACAAAATTTCAACTCTCTAAGTATACGCGTTTTCGAATTATCATGCGCACGGACGGACAGATGGACGGACGGATGGACAGACGGACGGACATGCAAAAATCAAAATAACTTTTAATATTATGAATGGGTGTCCAATCCATTTTGCTCTACCATCATTATTTCATATGATGACTTCGTTAAGTATCTAGAAAGGGAACTAAAAGCTGAGACAACATTATGTTCTAAGGGGAATTAGAACTTTTAAAAATGTCATCAAGACCCGTTAAGGTTCATAAATCTAATTTCTCATTGGTTCGATTTTATTGAAAAATTAGATAGCGCGTTCATCAGAGGTAAATCTAGAAAATCTCCAACTGATAGAACATTTTTGGTAAAAGACGGTAATCACGAAGGAAAGCTTTGGTGCATTGGCTCTACCTTTGAAAAACCATATTGAAATCGAATCCGAGTTAGTAAAAAGTGGAAATCCTTAAAGTAAGACAGACTATAGAAACCTAAAAATCGCGTCATTAAATTGGCTAACTTGAAGTGCTGTTACACTTGAAAACTTATGTGAAAAATCATTGTCGTCTCTGGTGCTTGTAGAATTTTTAAAAATTTAATTGTGATTTGAAATTAGTATTTTTCTTGTAGTCGTATTTTATGGTTTGAAAGTTTGAATGTAAATCTGAATTTGGAAAATTAGTAGAAATGAAAAATGAATGAAAAATAGTGGATTTGACAATATACATACATAGTAGTATTGAACTTATTATATGAAGAAATTGTTGTTTTAATTTGTTTACTGCATGCAGCTTTGTAACAGCACTATGGTGTAGTGTATAACGTGCTGGGTTATCACGTAAGAACCGCAGGTTCACTTTTCGCCGTCGCTTGAAACTAGTTTCTGCTGAAAACCCTTATTTTTACAAATTTTATGGCAATTAATTAGTGCAAACCTACTTTCGGCTAAATATCCTTAGACCTTCACAGTTTGTCCGTTAATTTTTGTAAAAGAAGCAATTATGCTGAAGTAAATAAAATTTTTATATATTTGATGATAACAATGACAAATAATTCAAATAATTTCATTCTGTGGCAGTCTCCAAAAATGCATACAAATTCTAAAGAAACAATTTCCAGTAAATTTCCATTAAAAAATTGGGAGCTTCGATAACTGGCCAACAAATTTTTTATTAGTCTTTTGTTAAATTATACAAAAAAAATATATTTTCCTTTTTTTTCTTGAATTCGGTGTAAGTAGAGACATCTTTTATATAACACAGAATAGATTCTGGGGATACATATTCCCCAATCAATGGTAAATGTCGACCTAAGTTGCACAGCATCGCAACAAATGCTTGGATAAAGTTGTTCGGTCATATCAAATCATGATAATCATAATTTATTTTACCTTTTCTTGAAAGTTTTAGCGTTTTGGACTGGACCTCCTCATATGCTCCAGATGTCCTGATACAATTTATTCATTACATCTTAATCTTTTGCAGTTGCTTCTTCGAAAGCTAACGAGTTTGTATTTTTATTTATTTACAGGAAAATACTTAATACAATGCATGTCAATTTTCATCCACCAAGTTTTATCAATATTTATTTTATCCACATAACGAGTACGTGCTATATGGTCATAAGAAGAGGTAAAAATGGTTTCAAATGAACTCGGGTGATAAAAATGGAAACGTTCCTGATTCTGGCTCAGGTTTCCAATTAAGGCAATGTTTGAATTCTATCTAAAGACTCATATCGTAATACTCCCAGTCAGAGCAGGAGATTGCGAGACGTTGCATTGTATAGGTATGATCACGTGAGATTTTTAGAACACTGTAAAGCTAAAAGCAAAGCAAATTCTCCCCTCTGCGAATAAATCCATCTGGCGGAATTCATTATTTCTTAGTTGCGGTTCGTAATAGCATTTTCTGCCGTCCTACCCTTTGTGGTAGTATACATATCAAGCATTCAAACATAGACTACACCACACCAGTCTGAGTATCTGACCCAACAGAGGCCACACAGTTCTATCTTAGCATCAAAGTCTTTGAATTGTGATCCATTTATGAAATCGGAAGTGGTGATGATATAAAAAGGATCATACAATGCCAGGTATAGGACGACAAATGCCTTTTTTTTTTGCTAAAACTATTCTAGCAGGATTACATTAGGGATTAATATATTTTTCAATCAAACCTGCCATATGCAGCACGAGCATTATAAAAACACGAGTGGGACATGGTTATGATTACGTTAATTTTTAATTGCTTTTTATGTAGGTTAGTGAGATTATGCAGGTAACGCATACAGATCACGATTTAGCGATTACTATGCACAACATCTATGAATACTTGGTGTAATTCAGGGTTAACAGATTGCTCCACTCTGTTGATTTTTTGGGGCGTTAACTTGGAATTACATGTAATAACGGAATATTTGGAAATATTTTTGATTCGGGTAGCTCATGAGAAAATGTTCATTACGTCTTTATCGATATGCTTCCACAAATAGTTAAACTAAATCGTATATCCCCGGTATGTGGTTCTTTACAAAAGGATTATTAAGAAATATGTTGGGAAAAAGCTTACCTGCAGCTTTACTTGCTACAACTTTTATTACTTGGGGGTCATATGGCAATCTCGAATCTCATTTCATACGACAGCTCCAGTCTCAGTTTTTGACCCGTCTTGGAATGGAAGTGGTACTTTCAACAGACAAATCATGTCCTAGATGAGAAGAAAAATGTATAGAGTGCCAAAGCTACCTACACGAGAATAATTTTAACAGAAGACCTACCATCTGAAAAGATTAAGTAATAAACGCAAAGCTATTGCGCATGGCAGGTCCTATGTACTGCTTCCGACTTGTATGATTAAATCATAATGTAGGTTTTTATGGAGTACTAGGGGCAGCACGTCCGTGTTGGCCGGCGATAATATAGATAATATAGATACTTAGATGAGTGTGGGTGGGGTGCTCAGAAATGCATAATATCTAAGCTATTATCTGACTGGATCGATGTTTCACTCCGGATCTGTGTGTGTGTGTATGTGTGTGTGTCAGCATGACTGTGCCTGCATACATTCATATGTGTGGGAGAGTGAAGCTCTCTAGGTCGACGCGTTCCCAGGCAGTGCCCTAATATACAGTAAACATGAAATTTTTGTATGGCAACCCTCTTCAAGGGGTTGCCCCATTAGTTCCATTTTCGATTTATCTTTTCGATTCTTATGAAAGCGCCGTGTACAAAATATTAGCTCTCCACCTCGAAGCCTTCTCAGGCAACTACCAAGTATATACTGAAAAACAAAAGTTTTGTATGGCATCACTAAGAAGGGGGAGCTCGATTTAGTCCCTTTTTGAAATTTTATTTATGGTATGAAAACATTCGCGTACCAAATTATTTGTATGGAAACCCTACATAGGAGTTGCCCGATTGGGCCCATTTTTAAACTTAAGTAAAACTGTTTTTAAATTGGCCCCGTGTACAAATATATAGTGAAAACTAAAATTTTTGTATGGCAACACCAGTTTCCAAATATATAGTGAAAACCCGCAATTTTATATAAAAACACCAAGAAGGGGTTGCCCAATTTTGTCTATTATTTAAATTTTATTTACCATTGCTATAATAACAAGGCGTACGAAATTTCAGCTCTCAACGTATTCTCGTTTTCAGGCATTGTTCAAATATATACTATACAACGAAATATTTGCATGGCAACCCTACGAAGTAGTTGCCCGATTTAGTCAATTTTTCAAATTGTATTTGCAATTTTTGTGAAAACGGCATGTACAAAATTTCAGCTTTCCACGATGACGCGTTCCCAGGCAGTTTTTTAGATCTCGACAACAGCGCAATCCATCGTGTTCAAAGCTATCCTTTCTCTCAAGCTTGAACTAAACACATTCACAAACTTCCATTGAAATTGTTTGGATGGTTTCGGAGATTAGCGTGTACAAACATAGTGACACGGGATTTTTTTATATTAAGATAAGCGCTTTAGTGCTTCGTAAAAGTACTTGAAAACACAGTCAGATAGTTTTCTGATTTTCGACGGCGATCTTCACAAATATTTTCGTTTGACAGGAGCGGGCTTTGAATTCCAATTTTAAAAAATACAGAAGAAATAATTGTAGCGCCAACAGGAAGACCACAAGAGGACATAAGGAAGCAATTACTTGCAGGCACCGGAAATATATATTATTAATATATAAATTTTAATACATTGAAACTTACTGTTATTAGATAACTAATAACATATCAGTTGGTGAAAGATTTGATATTGGGAAGGCAACACTATCCAGATAGCATTTTTTCGTATAAAAGATGCTATGAGCCAAATATCTTCCCCCATGATAATTTGCCGGATTTAGATGAAAAGGAAGTTGCAAAAAAGGAGTCGCTAAATTTGCTCTCTTAAATAAATGTGATAGGTGCTAAAGAGGTTCATTTGTTTCATTGATTTAGATGAAAAGGAAGTTGCAAAAAAGGAGTCGTTAAATTTGCTCTCTTAAAAAAATGTGATAGGTGCTAAAGAGGTTCATTTGTTCCCATTTCCAAAGAAAGTCCTAATACTACCGCGTAGCTAAGGTATTGCTAGAGCCGTTAATAGTAAAACACTATTTACGGTTCTGGTATTGCTTTACGTGCATTATGTTTAACAACGCCGACATGCTATCTAATACCTACGCCAAGGTCCCAGGATTCTTGCTATTTCTTAACTATCGAAATACATATTCGTATTTCCTAGGATCTTGAGTATCGTTATTACTAAGCCGTAAATTTCCTGATGTTATTATCGACATAGGCGAGTAGATTTGGATAGATTTAAAAATTTTACCTACTATTTCCATTACGCTTTTCGTTGGATCATGGATCATTTCTGGGGTATTTTCCGGGCCACTGACATTATCGTTGTAGTGGATGGTTTATCCTTCTTTGAAATGTAGGAACACATGCTATTTTTGTCGTGCATCCTAAATGCAAACACCGAAGTACATTCAGCTTTACCTTTAGAATCATTCATATGTGGCTTATTTTTCTTCAAGGTTCCAACTATAATAAACTCTATCCTATCTACGTACCGCCCATCGGAAAAGCAGTAAAAAAATTGTCCCTTGTCACGATTCTTGCGGAATCCTTCAAATGACAACATAAGTCGGCGACTACTCGATCACCTTGGTTGGTTTCTCTGCCGGTTACCGATCCTCCAGTATATATCTGACCAGTAAGCGGATACAAAGTGTGGGCATCACATAGCAACGAAGTCTTTATTCCATATTTAGCAAGCTTCGATAAACTATTTTCACGTCAATCACATATCAGTTATAGGTACTGCTTTATTTGCTAGCAATCGCTGTTGCCTGGTATTTTCATTACCGAATAAATTCATTAGAATCATCGTCTAGCAGTTCAACTTCCAGACCTAGTGCAGAAAAAGCATCTAAAACATCTGAAACTTCAGCAATTAAAAAAGTTCTTCTAAACGAGCCTTTCCTTTTTGCTGTATAATCTAAGATGTAGGTATGGGTGTGGCTTCCCTTTGGAGTGAAAATATTGTGTGCACAACGCCGTGGTAAAATAATTAAATGGCAGAACAATAGCGGCTGACCGCAACCATAAAAGGGGGAGAAGTTCCAGGAACAAATAACTTTTTTCTTGGTTTTTAATCAATCAAGGTCTCTAATTAGTTGGGTCTGCTTCACTAGTTTTTTTTACACAGCGTGTTTGGGTAATCACCATAGCTGCAAATTTTTGAAACTATTCCCACAAATTAAATTTTTTCTGCAAGTAAATGGTAAGGAATCCAAGCAAACAAAAACGAGATTATTTTTCGAAATAACCAAAAAAAAAAACTCTTTTTGTTTATTGAAGTATATACTGAGATTTAGAATAAATTCGAAGTTTTAGGAAATTACCAAGCTAAGAATAAAAAACTATTTTTTTTCTTATTGGAATGCTATGTCAGTATACAACAAGTTAATTTGGACGATAACCAATTAACTAACATTCAAGGAAGGTCTCTCTCAATGCAGGCCTTATTGATAACAGGTTGCTCTTGAAATGCTCCAGTTACAGACGAGATCCAACTTCAATGTGAGAAATTCAAGACAGATCTACTCCAGATACAATCCATAAAAGTTCTAGTTCGAATCATTACTCCAAGGGTGTACATATTCAACTACACAGGTTATACAATGCTTCGGTACTATATCTACGAGTTGAAGACACATATGACAAAACAACGTCCTCTTCTCACTTCAAAACAAGAGTAGCACTAATTAAGTCCACAACGATACCCCGGTTAGATTTAAACGGAGCAGTGATATTAGCACGATTACTAAAAACTACGATTGAAGATATGAAATTACACAACATTCCTATTTTCTC
This sequence comes from Dioctria linearis, assembly GCA_963930735.1. Lineage (NCBI taxonomy): Eukaryota > Metazoa > Arthropoda > Insecta > Diptera > Asilidae > Dioctria > Dioctria linearis. The sequence goes on along the minus strand of OZ005744.1, from coordinate 153,967,093 downwards.
CTGGAGAGACACAACAGATGACGACCTACAATGGATTAATGATCATCCTTCTCGTTGGAAATCGTATGTAGCCATCCGCTCTCAGGCTACCAGAACAAAACTTGACCTTATATAAAAAAAAATCTTTTCTCCAAAATTCAGCATCTCCACACGGAGTCTGAGTGATGTTATTTTGTCTAGCGGCTAACTATCTTGAGCGACATCTATTTGCCCCTAGCATAACAATCTTTTACTTCTTTTCTCAAGTTTTATCTAATTCTAGTTTTAACAATTTTAATTTCCTTTCTAATTCTTAAGGTTTTTTAGTTAACATCAACTTTACATTTGTCTGGGATATTTCATTGTAATTTTTTCGAGCATTTCTACCTAATTTCTATTATTTTCCATATCTGTCAGATTGGTGTATTTTAAATTCAACAAATGTTCGGATTATGTAGTTTTGACTTTTCTTTTCTATATTGGTCAGATTTTAAAATTCAGTAAGTGTCAAAAATATTTATTGGCTTTAGTTTTTTCTAAATTTGTGACGATTTTTATTTGTTGTTTAGTTCAATAAATGTCATATTATTTACTGGTTTTAATTTGCCTACATTTGTGAAACCATTTTCATTTGTGGACAGATTATTTATTGATCTTAGTTTTCCCATATTTGTGAACAAAACTGTCAGCTGCGTCTACTCTTGAGGTTAGCAATACTCGTTTTTCTATTTAGGAATGTCAACAAAATTTATTCTCCTATTTCGATTAGTTGTTAATTCTTGACGGTTAGCAATATCCGCCTTTCCATTTAGGACGTGTCAATATAATTATGCTTCCACGTCTAGGCACAAGTCCAGAAAAATGCTCGTGCTTCGGGCTACTACGTGTAGTTTGCCTTTTATTTGCGTGGTTTATTTGGGACCAACTAGGTGTCGCGCGGAATTATAAAAATTGCTTTGGGTTAAATGTCTACCTCTGACAGTTCAGCTGACTGAAATGTCAAGGATTAATCTGTCATATCTATGCAAAACAGCGGCTCATTTTCGTTGTCACTGTCCGGCTCTCTTCGAAAAGCATTACAGATTCATTGGCACACGCCTCCTGGACGAGGTACAATGGGAGCCAATACTTAAATTTGTGAGAGCATCCTGTTGGAACCTAGCAAATACTCATACGTATGGAGCGTGAACATGGGCTTGTTTAGCCTACGTTTCAGAGCCCCCGTAAGGAGCCGCAACCTCTTTTTTCAATCAATTAATCTATTCATCTGGTGCATTCGCAAAAACTTCACCACATCCTTTGCGGAACTAATATGAAAAGAAAAAGTATAAGATCTGATATTATATTAATACCTGCATTATATTACAACCTACTCAAGTACTAACTAGGGCTCCGTACCCAAAGAGTAAGAACGGGAACCCTATTACTAAGACTCCCATGTCCGTCCGTCCATCACCGGGCTGTACCTCATGAACTGTAATAGGTAGACATTTGAAATTTTCAAATAGGGTGTATTTCAATTGCCGTTATATCAGCAAATAATAAAAAATATAAGCAACATTTTTTTTTGCGTATAAATAGTGTTAAATTTTGTACGATGGCATGGAACCATTGGTGTCCGAGTCCGACTCGCACTTGCCCGGTTTTTTTTTACTAAATGCTCCCTTTTTATTGAGTACTTTACTTTCATCGCCAACCAATAATAATGCATGTTAACAAAAACCTAACTTATTTTCATGTCTGCAAGAAAAAAACATCTGGAGGAGTTGAAGATCTAGTCGAAATGTTTGTCCGTTTCGTGTTTCGAACTTGGTTGGTTGCCAATCTAGTTTGTCGCCGCTTTCGGACACACTTAAAATTTAATTTAATTTAAATTTGTTGTATTTGTTACCAAAATAGTACCACTATAATTTTAATTTAATTTTAAATCTGACCTATTCTACTATTACTGAAAGCTGCAGATTGAGCCATTCTCGCTTTAGTCTCAATAGGAGGAATGATTTTCATATACTGTATGTAAACAAGGCCTTTTAGCGTCGCTCTTCATAAAAAGATGGCAGCATGTGCATAGTCTGATGAAACGAGACTGACGGGACTAACTTCATGTAACAAGCAGCCGATGTTTCTTCGCCCTCTTTTATTTTTTGACCAGCGAGAAGAAAACATCGAGAAAGGGACACGGGCTTGATATATATATCATCATCTATAAGCATCCTAATAATAACACAGTCCATTAAACACAGTTGTATTTGCAAATAAAGTTTTTAAGTTACGCGAAGAGTTTCGTCTATTTACTTCGTTACTTTGCAAATACGAGAACGAGAATTTCATCAAGTTCCCCTCAACATCCAACAGGATGCACTTGCGAGGAAAATGTTATAACTTACGTCGATAACTATTTGTTTTAAGCTTTCTTTCATTGTTTCAAAGTATTATTTACAAAATACGAAAATATCTGCCAATTGCCCTCAGTATTCCAGTTTGAAGCACATTGTAACTATCTGTTATTCTTAATGCCTCAGTGACAGTTCAATTTCCAGAAAAGTTGCACTTGTGTTGTTGGTGAAATAAGAAATTGATTGTTTTGTCCAGGCAACTTTTCCACAGCTGATATCTCACAATTCTTCACCTAAGTGTGCACACATTTCTATAAATGGTTCAATTTGTCCTTTACATAGCCACGTTAAACAGTTTGCCTTCTCTCTGTTCCTACTTTTCTCGAACAAAAAAATGTCATTCCACTCTGTTCAAATATAGTTCAATTTGATTGAAAATTTTTTTTATATAGACTTTCCTATTCTTCATTCTTGCATATGGATACCTTTATATCTTATATGTTTGTTCACCATAAGACGCCAGAGAATTTCTGTAATAGCGGGAAGTTCTTATTTTTCTCCTATGACCCAGGTCTCATGAATTAAGCTTTTACTTGAAATAATACTTAAATTCTTGCTGCCTTATTTCGAAGGTCTACTAGTATTTGCTTCCAGAAGTCTCCATCCCGTTTTTCCCTCACCGTAACGTAACTAATACCAAAATCCTGTTTCTTGTTTTATGGGGCATCCTGAGAATTACGGAAACTATCGGCATCGATTTGATGAAATTCAATTATAACAAATTGATCGCTGACAGTGTAGTTCCTCGATGATTCTTCTACTAACGTCGTTAGAAATTGTAAAAATAAAAAATCATTTCCAAGCAGTAGTACTCAAAATTTTCAACCTTTGTTTACTATTATATCTTAAGGTGTTTATAACCCTTTTCCGGCCTTATTTATTTATTTCAAAGCACCTTGAGAGAGGAGTAGTGGAATTCACCATATAGGTCCAATGTTATATACCTAAAGTAACATAATTTTCATATAAAGAAGAAATAGAATTTCTCGTATAAAACCTGAAAAAGGGCAGAAAATAAAAATTATATTCATTAATTTTTCACATAAGCTAATCATGCTTAAAACATGGTTAGCTTATCTCTTAAATGGGCAAAGAAAATTGCATCAGCAATTTTCCTCACATACCATAAATTTTTCTCATAAAACGACTTGGGAAAAACAAAAGTTTCATTTTACACCCCAAGTCGTTTTACTTAAAAATTTCCACGACAAATTTTGCCTTCAGCAAAATTTGTCATTTCATCAATTTAATTAAAAAAGAAATCAAAAAGCAAATCGTACCTTCAGTACGATTTGTCGCGAAAAATACAACGTGTATGTACATACGTACATACATATTACGAAAAAAGTTTTCGCGATAAGAAACGCGCGCAGCATAAATGCATTGTATGTATAGGCGCGTCGCGATTTCAAACGGTGGCTGATGTTTTAAAAAGTGTAAGATTACATTTTTGAAGCCATCGTTCAACGCGAATAATTCTGGACATGTTTGAACAAGTCCAGAATTGAAAAAGTAAAATTTTCTCAGGATAAGAAAATGCAATTTAGCATTTTCTATCCTGAACAACGGCTCTTGATCACGATGAATGTGATCAAGAAGGGAGTTGAATGAGAAACGAAAAAGCGGCGCAATCTCGGGTGCGGGAGCAAGAGTTGGTTTTTAAAATAGTTGAGAAGAGTTGGTTTTTGGATTTTGGCGCGGCTACCTCGGCGGATTTAGTTTTTCGAAAATCAAAATAAAATTAATCGGTGAAAAGTAGTTAGTAAACGGAAGTTTAGTTTATGTTCTAATTTTAAAGGAAGAGAAAAAAGTTTATGTTCTAATTTTCAATAAAGATAAAAAGTTCACGTTCCGATTTTAAATAAAGAGAGAAAAGTTTATGTTCTAATTTTAAAGGAAGAGAAAAAAGTTTATGTTCTAATTTTAAATAAAGATAAAAAGTTCACGTCTAATTTAAATAATATATATACAAAAGTTTATGTTCTAATTTTAAACAAAAGTAAAAAAAAGTGTTTTGGATATTTATTGTACCCAGACAACACGAAGGTACGTAAAAAATAAATATAACAAATTGGCGCAGCCGGTAGGATCAAGGAAGGTTGGTCAAGTTAAAAGATCGTAAACGCTTGAAAAGCCTTGATCCTGCAAGAATCTACGGGGAACCTGTGACACTAGCCAAGCTAAAGGCCACGTCACCCCCAACGCTCGGGGTAGATATCATCTATAGGCGCCTCTGCTCCAGGCGAGCAAGCGTTCACCCCAGTGAGTGGAAAAAGAAGCGAAATCATCAGGGGACCTGGACTCACTAATAGAAGCTCGTTCCCACCCGAAAAGAAGTCAGGACAACGGACTCGAAGAAGGCTTTAAGCCCCCCTTTCAACCATATCCAGGGGAAGTAAGTAGGCCTAGGGCCCCCCAGCAGCAAAAAAGAAACACCAGAAAATAGAAACTTCGTTCCAGGATTGAAAGGGATCTCGAAGTCGGCATAAGCCCCCCTTTCAATCTCAGCCAAGGGAATTAAGACGGCAGGAGCCCCCCTAGCAGCAAGAAACAATCCATAAGGGAATAATCCAAGAAGGCTGGAAGCCCCCCCCCCTCCCCCCCCCCCCCCCCCCCCCCCCCTTTGGACAACGCGGGACGCATATGCAAGAGGAAAACTCTACGCCTTCATCCGATGCGGAGCAATCCCTAGGTGAGAATTAACAACACCTCCGGGAAGGTACAGACAACGCCTCAGAAGACAACCAAACAGAATCAGCCGCTGGAGTTCGCCTTAGAAGTGGTACCATTTTAAACTGGTCCCACCGTAACAAATAAAGTAAGTCTAGATAAATTTTTAGATAAGTTATTAGAGAATGCACGTGAATCCGATAAGCTCACTGTCACGCACTGCGACGCACTTGACCACAGATTAAGTCAAGGCAGAGAGCAGAGGCTGACGCAAATCGGAAAATTCAAAAAAGAAACAGAGCGATTCAAACAGGAGCTTATCGAATTCGCCGGGCTTTCACGTTCTTTAGATATAGATAAGACCACAGCCAGTGTAGTTGTAAGTGCTGATAGTGATACTAGTGTCAGTGATATTAGTGGTGACCAAACAACCGCAGAAAATCTCCTTAGTGGCTGGCTAGAAGTATCCTTCACGGATTCTAGTCCAGAAACCAGCCCTGAAACTCGTCAAAGCACCAGTAGACTACCCTACAAAAGTTTAAATAAAAAGATAATCACAATGGTAGATTATGCAAAGGTGGCCAAGCTCACGGCACAACTAGTTCCTCTGTTTTCGGGTGAAAATACCCCACAGCTAGGTCGTGAGCTACAAACATTTATTGGCTGTTGCAAACAGGCCTTACACTGTTTAAGTGATGAAGAAAAACCAGCCTTCCTACATATCTTGCCCACAAGACTTCGTGGCGATGCTTATCAGCTGTTTGCTTCGGACGTTCCAACTACTTTTAGTGAGGTGGAGGAACGTCTGAACAGAACCTATTTACCACGAGAATCGTACCAACAGTTGGTCAACAAATTGATCACAATGAGGCAAAACCCGTTGGAAACTCTCACTGCCTTCACAACAAGAGTGAAGCAGTTGCTGATGCTTTGCAACGAGGCAGCGGTACTGAAGTACGGAGCAACGGCAGCCCCAGCTGTGAAGACACAGTTGGCGGACTTCGCCAAGAATGCCCTCAAAAGTGGAGTGAACAATCCCCACCTATGCCAGTACCTCCTCACTCTGGTAGAAAATGATCTAGAGCAGCTGATACAAAAGGATTTAGATATGGAAAAGTTACAAGCAGGCACAGTGTTCGTCCAAACGCTGCTAACGCAGCAGCCATATCCAATGGCACCAATAGACCCAAGTCTTCGAGTTCGAGCTCTTAGCCGAACACCTTACAATCAAGCACCACAGCCACCCATGTATGCATCACCACGAGCACAAGAGCCCAGACAGTTTAATCCCCATACGTTCATGCTCAACCACTACGCCCGCCATTTCCACGAAGGGAATCTAGACAACCGGATACACAGAATCTGGTACAAAACATCACCTGTAATTTCTGCCAGAAGCGGGGACACACCTACACGGAGTGTTTAAAACGCAAAAACACCCCCTTCTGCTCTAACTGTAGAAGTTACGGGGATGACATTCGCGACTGTCGAAACAACCAAACACAGTCTGCAAATCGTTTCACACGAGGATCGCCTAGCAATCCCCACAGTCAGACCCAAGCAATACAAAAGGCCCCAGAGTCTTCAATATAAGACAAAAATGTGATTTTTGTGGGCGCCGTGGACGCAAGATCGACGAATGTCGACAAAAGCAAAAATGGGAGGATAAAAAACAGGGAAACGACAAAGAGTCGACCCAAAACTCCCCGGCTCGACTATAAACCCTACCAGCAATAAAAAAGGGTCTTCTCAGCCGCCCGACTTCAGTGTGCCCACCGCCAGACTCCCTCTAGACATAAGTCTAAATGGTCAGGCCCAGCTAATAGTGGACACCGGCGCTGAGATCAGTATAATTAAGAAAAAAGCTCTCAAATCTCGCGAGCTAATAAATCCCAATAAAAAACTAACGCTTCAAAGCCCCTTTGGCACCGGAAAAACCTTAGGAAGTTGCCAAGGAAACTTCATGCTAAAAAGTAACTTACCTTGCAACTTTCAGGTGGTAAAAAATATCCCAGGTATTTCTGACGACGGCTTACTAGGAAATGATTTCCTAGCCAAAAATTGTATTGTTGAGGGACCCAACAAGGTTCTGCGATTTCCTCGCACGGAAACCAATCCAGAAGAGTTTGCTGTTCCATTAGAAACCGCATCGGACAACCCGTGCTCACAAAACACAGTCAACAAAGAGACACTGGTAGAAGATATTAAACCCGACGGGGATACACCTTCTACCCGAAGTGTTCTCAAAGCTTCTCAGTCAGAAGAAGTCGGCTGTGACTTACAAGAACGCGATAAGGGTGACTTGATTACCGAAGATCCGGCCCGTAAGACTGGACAGTATCAGGTGAATTTAAATGAACCTGTGTGAGTACCAGCAAGGTCTCAGATCGTAGTCAAAGTTCCGTTGCAGTTGCAGGAAGAAATGCTCAGTCTGTCGAAAGAAATAGACGACGGAGTCTTCTTAGCAAACAGCTTACTCTCAGCTGGGTTAAAAGCACTCCCTATAGGAATCCTCAACACACGCAGTTCACAAGTAGTTCTAAACAGCGTGAACCTAAATCTGGTTCCCATTAAAGACTACACTGTCGTCCCCATCAAACGAGAGCCAGACAAAAATATTACAACAGCCTATCCTTTGAATCCCATGAGTCGAAATGACGGCGATGGTGAGCATCAAAATGTAATTAGATCTAAGATTAAGAAAATAGGGCATAAGAGCCCCAGTCAATTAAGCAGTCATAAGAAACTGCTCCAAGACGCTTGCGGGTCCCTCATGAAAACCCCAACGTCAGGCGCTGGCCAGCATAAAAAAGGTCTGCCGTTAGCAACTCCCGCAGATCCACCTGGCCCAGCGCCTCTCATATATAAAACAAGTAGGTTAAGAGGTAAAATAAGTAATATAAAATCATTAAAGAAGACTAGATTTAAGAATAATAAAAATAGGGCAATAAGCGCTGAACAGACGGCCACCCTACAACACATAAAATACTTGTTCCCAAACGATGTCGAGCAAGAAGACACCAGTATTCATCCCCGCCTCACCAGATTGGAGCAAGAACTCAGTCTGATGAAACTTTAGATTTTGAGGAAAAAGCCTCAATAACAAATCTCTGTTACGAATATGATGACATATTCTTTTTAAAAGGTGACAGGCTTACACATACCAATGCCATCACCCATGACATCCCTCTGGTGCAAGACCAAGCACCTATTAACCAAAAGATGTACCGGTTACCAGAGACACAGCGAAATGTAATAAATGAGCAACTCAGAGAAATGCTGGACAACGACATTGTCCAGCCCAGCAAAAGCCCATGGAACTCACCACTGCTAGTCGTCCCCAAAAAAGCGGGACCAGACGGTGAGAAAAGGTGGCGCGTCGTCGTTGATTTGCGCAAGTTGAATGAAAAAACGATTGGCGACGCCTTCCCTCTACCTCGGATTGAGGATATCCTCGATCAACTGGCCATTCAAGATACTTCACCACCCTAGACCTAGCCAATGGCTATCATCAGGTACTCGTCGATCCGAAAGATCGAGCAAAAAGGCTTTTAGTACCAACTACGGGCATTATGAATTCAAACGTATGCCGTTCGGACTCAAAGGAGCCCCGGCCACATTTCAGCGTTTAATGAATTTCATATTAACTGGCCTACAAGGCCTAGAATGTTTCGTCTACTTAGATGACATCGTCATCTATGGAAAAAGTCTGGCAGACCACAATGCAAAGCTTCGCAAAGTCTTTGACAGGTTAAGAGAAAATAACCTGAAACTTCAACCTGAGAAATGTTAATTTCTCAGGCGCGAGGTAGTGTATTTAGGACACAAATGTTCTAACCAAGGAGCACTACCTGATCCTAGCAAAACGGCATGCGTCCAAACTTTCCCCATCCCTAAGACAGTAAGGCAAGTACAATCATTTTTGGGCCTTGCCAATTACTACAGAAAATTCATACCCGATTTTTCGAAAACAGTACGTCCACTAACAAACTTACTCCGAAAGGATGTAAAGTTTAAGTGGACTGAGAAATGCCAAGAGGCATTTCAAAGCATTAAGAACGCTTTAATTTCCCCTCCACTCTTAATATATCCCGATTTTTCAAAACCCTTTAACCTTACCACCGACGCCAGCAGCGAGGCTCTTGGAGCAGTTCTCTCTCAAGGAGAGGTAGGAAGTGACCAACCCATTGCCTACGCCAGCCGTACCCTGAACAAAGCCGAACGTAACTATTTCACGATTGAGAAAGAGTTACTGGCTATAGTTTGGGCGACTAAAAATTTCAGGTGTTATCTGCAAGGCCGAGAGTTCACGGTCTATACAGATCACAAACCACTCAAGGGAGTCTTCAATGTTAAGGACCCCCACATCCCGTCTGGTGAGGTTTCACCATAAACTTTCCGAGTTCAATTATAAAATTGAATATAAGCCCGGAAAGTACAATACGAATGCCGACGCTTTAAGCCGCATTCCACGGGAAAATAACAAAGACAAGGAAACTACAACCTTCACGGTAGAATCTGTAGTCCACCACCAAATGGACTCGGACATAGAGGAGGAAAAACACTCATCGGACCTTAAGGATTGTCTGCAATGCAATGCAGTAACAAGGGCCCAGACACGAAACATTCAGGAAAGTGGAACAAATCCAGACAGCCAGGCCAAACTGATAGAACAAGAAGAACAAACTCATCATCCAGAAGAGACCGCAGACCGTGACAGTCCACCTAGTACCAATCCACCAATTATAGACGAAACTCGCCCCCCTGAAGTAATCACAAGCCCAGAGGAGATTCAATTAATATTAAAAGATTATCATGATTCTCTCTTTGGCGGCCATCAGGGAGTGATAAAAACCTACAAACGGATTCGAAGAAAGTACTGGTGGAGGCACATGCTTAGTGACATCAAAAAGCACATTAAGCGGTGTGTCAAATGTCAAACCATGAAGGCTTCACCACAGTATAAAATGCCAATGGTGATTACAGACATAGCTGAACAACCATTCGACAAAATCTATCTAGATATAGTCGGCCCACTAGAGGAAACTGAATCTGGAAACAAATATATATTAACGTTTCAGGATAACCTCACGAAGTTCGTAGATTGGTATGCCATACCAAATGGGGAAGCTATAACGGTAGCGCAAGTTTTCTTCGACGAAATCGTCACGCGCTACCGCATTCCCAAAAGAATAGTCACCGATCAGGGAAGTAATTTCCTGAGTGACCTATTCAAAACGGTATGCAAACTACTCAGGATAAATAAGCTGCAAACCTCAGCTTATCATCCCCAATCAAATGGAGCACTCGAACGTGCACATAGACCGTTGATTGAATATCTACGAACTATAGTGGACGAAAATCCCAGGTCATGGGATAGTTATCTGCGAACCGCTGCTTTCGTGTACAACAACAGTGTACACGAAGGGACAAAATTAACTCCCATGGACTGCCTCTACGGCTTTACAGCGGACGTTCCGTCCAACTTAAGGCGAGACCCCGAACCCGTGTATAACCACGAGAGCTACTACCATATTCTCAGGTATAAGCTTCAAAAGTCTTACGCCATGGCACGGAAAAACCTTCTGATGAGTAAACAACGCTCGAAAAATTACTATGACAAAGCTGTACGTCCCCTGACATTTCACAGAGGAGTCAAGGTTCTACTCAAGAGCGAGAGTCGTAAACATAAGCTCTCCCAGATTTGGGTAGGACCCTACACGGTAACCGGTATCCCTAGTACTGTAAACACCACAATAAAAATTCGTAAACGAGAGGTCACGGTACATAACAACCGTTTAAAACCTTTCTACGAATAACATGGTGCCAATATAATTTAAGTAATTCAAAGACACATATATAATAGCATGTAAGCTATAAAGTCAAATAAAAACCCATTTTAATACCCTATCCTATCCTCTCCTAGATAACAATGCAGTCCATCATTTTCCACGGACTATTCCTGCTCATAATAGGAGCCCTCCGGGAGGAACCTTACCCTATAACGCCCCTAAATAATACGGGAGTACTATTTGAGGATCTTGGAAGCCTATCAGTTTACCACGACACTTGGAGCATCATCACTGAGTTAGATCTGGCCGAGTTGGAAAATCAGACGCGACTAGCAGAACGAGCGGAACACTACGTACACCAATTGTGTGGAAATGGGTCTTCTATACAGGACCTTTGTACGCTACAGACAAAACATATACACGCCCTAATGGAAAATATCAATAGGCGTACCAGTGTTATTAGGGAAGCTGTGCCCAAATCGCGCAAGCCCCGATCCATCTTCGATGGAATTGGAAATGCGATGCATTATCTTTTCGGTACCATGGATAGTGGAAACGAACAAGAGGTGTACAGCCGACTAAGCGAATTTGAGGTAAATACTCAAACCTTAGCTGATCTGGAAAAACAACAGATCAGCGTAATAAAAACCACGTTTGAACAAATTCAGAAACCCCTATCTTCCCTGTCTGAACGACAGCGTCAGATAACCAACCAGATTAACAATCTGCGGAACTCAACAGACGAGTTGACAGCCCACCAAATAAGACAAGAAATTGTCTCTAGTCTGACACTACAAATGATAGAGTTGGAATTTAGGCAACAAGCTCTACTGGACATAATAGTGTCCAGTAGAAATATTCAAATTCATCCACTTTTAATTTCCCCAAATCATTTGCTAGAGATTTATCACAAATCTCACTCCACTTGTCCCAATCTACAGGACTGTTTGTCAGTTCTGTATCAAACAGCAGATGTTAAGACACATTTGTTGCAGGACAAATTAGTTATCCGAGTCAAACTTCCCATATTTAATATTCCCAAGATGAAAATCCAACAGATTAGATGTTTTCCCATACGGCTGGATTCAGACCACTCAATAATACCTGATATCGAATTTTCCCATGTGGCAAGTCAAATACAGACCCAGGAATTTCTGCTGTTGAAGCCAGAAAACCTGAGATCTTTCAAAAAAATTTCAAAAGGAATCAATGAAGATACGTGGGTAGGTAAGCTGAACACACCACTCACCAAGGCTACAAAAACAGATGAATGTGTTATTAAACTTTTATTCAACCCGCTGGGCGAACGCCCACAGTGTAGCATCGGAGCTCAAATTCCCCCAAGAGATACAATAATTAAGCTCAATAGACCAAATTCGTAGCTGTACTCCTTAACCGAAACCACTATAGTACATATAACTTGTACTCAACAGTTACTCACTCATCGTCTCGCAGGACAAGGAATCATGACAGTCAACGAACCATGTTCCTTGCAAATAGGGTCTCACACTCTGTATTACGAAGCAGAAAATCTACATGCGCTAAAAGTTTTCCAACCAACCTACTTCCCAGGCACAAACGAAACGCAACAGGAATTGGCAGAATATATGTCCAAGATATCCGCTCCTAAAAACCTTGATAAACAACCAACGTTACTCCTCGGAGATGATACAAACCAACGTATCCACCTAGATACAAAATCTCTAGACGAAATCCGTACCAAAGTGAACAGCATCCACTTTGGACCAAAGGCCAAGATTCCTCATATACTCTCTATTACATCCCTATCAATGACAGGACTCTTGTTGCTACTTATATCAGTGGTGGCATTAGCAAAATATATCGTCCCGGCATTCATGGCATGGATTGCTAAACGCAGACAACAGCCTACAGCTGAAAACGTTCCCATGGAACCGGTTTACGCAACACCCCAAGAAAAGCTAAAACGTACTCAAAGTCTCCACAGAGCGAGATCTATACAAGTAGTATAATCAAAAAGATATATACTCGTTGGTTGGCCCCGTCCCATTCTCCTGTTACAAGCACAGTCCCTCTCCTTTTACTACACTGGCTGATAGCAAATAAGTGAAATAAAACCTAGATATTAGGAGATAGAAAATATATTTCAAAAGATACAAACAAAACTCTAGGAATTAAGAAAATCAAAGAAAGAAAAACAAAATATAAGAGAACTAAAACAAAAATATAACCAGTTAAAACATAATCAAATTTTAATAATAAGTATATAAATAATTAGTAACATTGAGCAGCACAAAAGAATAATTAACTAGCCAATAAGATATTAAAATAAAATAACATACATAACTAAGTTATACTAATAGATATAAACTGAAAAGTTAAGGTACTAGAATTATAAATAGAAAAATAGAAAATAATAATAATAGAAAAAAAAATAATAACAAGACAACCAAGAAAAAATTAAAAGACATTAGATATACACATAAAATAAAAAGTAAAGCGAAAATAGGCTTTAAAAGTAGCTATAAATAAATAAATAAATAAGTAAAAAGAGTTAGATAATAGGATTAAGGAAACCGTACACTAAATTACACAAAAAAAAATTCCTGTAAAAACAACCAAAAAAAAAAATATATACATGCATATGTATATTTGTGCACAGCAAGAGCAAGACCCAGCCACCAAAAACGCACCAACAACAACTTCCCCTGAGAATTATTCCTCTTCAAAGAATAATTCTCTTTTTCTCAGGGGGAAGGAGTGTTATATACCTAAAGTAACAGAATTTTCATATAAAGAAGAAATAGAATTTTTCGTATAAAACCTGAAAAAGGGCAGAAAATAAAAATTATATTCATTAATTTTTCACATAAGCTAATCATGCTTAAAACATGGTTAGCTTATCTCTTAAATGGGCAAAGAAAATTGCATCAGCAATTTTCCTCACATACCATAAATTTTTCTCATAAAACGACTCAATTTAATTAAAAAAGAAATCAAAAAGCAAATCGCACCTTCAGTACGATTTGTCGCGAAAAATACAACGTGTATGTACATACGTACATACATATTACGAAAAAAGTTTTCGCGATAAGAAACGCGCGCAGCATAAATGCATTGTATGTATAGGCGCGTCGCGATTTCAAACGGTGGCTGATGTTTTAAAAAGTGTAAGATTACATTTTTGAAGCCATCGTTCAACGCGAATAATTCTGGACATGTTTGAACAAGTCCAGAATTGAAAAAGTAAAATTTTCTCAGGATAAGAAAATGCAATTTAGCATTTTCTATCCTGAACAACGGCTCTTGATCACGATGAATGTGATCAAGAAGGGAGTTGAATGAGAAACGAAAAAGCGGCGCAATCTCGGGTGCGGGAGCAAGAGTTGGTTTTTAAAATAGTTGAAAAGAGTTGGTTTTTGGATTTTGGCGCGGCTACCTCGGCGGTTTTAGTTTTTCGAAAATCAAAATAAAATTAATCGGTGAAAAGTAGTTAGTAAACGGAAGTTTAGTTTATGTTCTAATTTTAAAGGAGGAGAAAAAAGTTTATGTTCTAATTTTCAATAAAGATAAAAAGTTCACGTTCCGATTTTAAATAAAGAGAGAAAAGTTTATGTTCTAATTTTAAAGGAAGAGAAAAAAGTTTATGTTCTAATTTTAAATAAAGATAAAAAGTTCACGTCTAATTTAAATAATATATATACAAAAGTTTATGTTCTAATTTTAAACAAAAGTAAAAAAAAGTGTTTTGGATATTTATTGTACCCAGACAACACGAAGGTACGTAAAAAATAAATATAACACCAATAAGTAAGCATAACCCTGGATAACAGACTAACTTGGAGCCTTAACAAGAGCACAGCGTAAACATGGGCCTTTTGCGGTCTTTTTTAAAAGACTTGGGATCTTAAGCCAAAAATGATCCTATGGTTTTGGCTTCCCTCTTTTGGTGATCAGGAACTAAACAAAAGTCATCCCAAGCTAGCTTTCAAAAATTACAATGGCTTGCATGTCTAGTAGTAATTGGTTCAATGCGTACCTAAAAACTGCAGCCTTGGAGCCTATACTGTACCTAGTTCCTCTGCATTTTCATGTAAGGGAGGAGGCCATCCTCATCTCATGAGCACGCGCAATCCGATTGGCAACTTGAAAGGCCTCCAAGGAATTCCTACAGGACTAGAAGTCCAACCCAATTTTAGACGGTACACCCAAACACTACCTCTTTGAAACAATATTTAAGGTGATCTTAGGGGGTCGTCAACGGTGGCATTCTGGTTAGCTACTCTGTTGGATTTCTGTGAATATGAAACGTCGTTGAGTTCACAACTTTATAATATTTTAAACGACAGAGAAATCTCTACGGATGTTGGAAAATCTGGTATCCATCAGATAAGATATAGACATTGCATGGAATTTCGAGAGAAAGCATACAAAATTTACGTAATTTTAAACGGTCGAAATCAATTGATTTGGTTTAATTTCACATTTTTCCATGATCCGAGTTCGGTTACAACTTATTTATAACAATGGATTGAGCGTATTGCCATTTTCCTATAGCAAAAAATAACTCAAGCTTTATAGTTTTGTATTTCGCGCTATGGCAGAGTTGAAACTACCAACATTAGAATTATTCAAATTTGCGTTCCGAAATGCAACCAAGTAATTTCTGGACGACCTCAAATTGAACATCTAGAATTGTTAGTGCAAGCGTCATTGCCACAAATAACGCGCAATAAGGTATCTGCTTATTCTTTTGTGTATAGTTTCTCATCATATTTGCGGTTAAATTCACAATTTTAATGTTTGAAAGGATCATCTGAACTTAATGGGGATGTATACAGGAAGAATGATTCCCGTGATCTTGTCAAAAATGTACTGACTTCCGACGATTCGCCATTTTCGTTTGCTTTACGTAATTTCCTGCTTATTCTTTTTCAAAATGTGTATTATTGCCCATTATATTTGTGGTTAAAGTTGTACTTTAATGTTTGAAAGGATCATCTGAATATAATGGGGAAATTTAATAGAAAGTCATTCATAAGGTCTGTGGAATATCTCGATCTCACTTTGAAAAAATCTCGTCCATTTTAATTATTATATAATTCAATATGAATTTCAATGTTTATTATGAAAATGCCAGGAAGTGACTTTCTAAAACTGAGAATTTGCGAATTAATGTGCTTTCCAATGATTTCGACGTTATATGCTTTACTGAAATTTTTCTGCGAGACACTATTTACAACACCGATTTGTTGGGCGAAAGGTTCGTCGTATAGACAAAACAACAGAAATCTTACTTTATCAGGATCAGGAGATGGTACTGCTTGTCTTATCGCCATTAAATGTAACGAAAACTCTTATCGCTTACCTTCTCTGGAAACTGTCTATGAAGATCTTTGGGTGGCTATTAACGAGAATAATTTTATTCTATACATAATGTTCTTTATACATTCCGCCAAAATCTCCAGACGTAATCTATGATTCATTATTTTGGAATATTACTGATAAGTTTATAAATATCCCGGAACGATCTAAATTTCTCATACTTGGCAATTTTAACTTGCCATATTTAAATTGGAATTTTAATCATACCCATAATTGTATGCAGTCGTCCAATGTTTATAGCACATTAGCTCTGTTTCTTCATAACACGGTAATGTGTAACCTAGAGCAATTTAACAGTCAATTCAACCCAAACAACAGATTGTAGGACTGAGTGTGGTCGAACCTTTTCTTCGATACCATTTCAATCTCTAGTTCTTCATGACCTCTATTAAAAATTGACTTGCAGATTTGAAGCTTAAAATTTGTCAAAATAGAGTTATTCGCAATGAATTAGTTAAATTTTACTGAATCTTCTATAAAAGAAAACCTAAACGCCTTTTGGGCTTATAGTAAAAATTTAAAAAGTCGAATCTCTATCCCAAAGAAATCGATTATGATAAAGTTAAATCAACTAATTACAGTCAAATATGTGAATTGTTGCATCTGTCTACTCGAGGCAGAATCATTGGATTTATTTTCACTTAGTTCACATCAAAATAACAGTTAGATTGTAATAAGAATCGCAGACATGATAGGGTGCCTAATTTGATTTTCAAGTAATGTTCTCGTACGCTTTCTGATCCAATACGTAATTTGTTCAACTTAGATATCAATTTGCAAGAATGCTTTCCCTCAGATATTAAAAAATAGTTTTGTTACCCCGATTTATAAATCTGGTGACCCTCGACTTATTACTAACTAATAGCCTTGCTTTCATTTTCGATAGAATTGCCTATTGTCATTTTTTCTATCAACCAACAGCATGGATTTTTCCCTGGACGTTCAACTAGTACCAATCATGTCGATTTCAGGCCTCTATAGCTAGCGGTCTTGATGAATGCGCACAAATGGATGCCATTGCCATTTACACCGATTTTTCGAAGACATTTTATAAAATATCTAATAAACGTGTTCTTTGCAAAATGGCGCAGCTTGGATTCCACACAAATACAATTTCTTGTTTTTTTTTCTTTCCTCGGTCCTCTTATTTTCTTGATTTACATTAACAATCTACCCATGCTTATTGAGAGTAATTGGCTACTTTATGCAGACGGTGATGAGATACTTAAGAGAGTTATAAATATCAATGACTGCCTTTGCCTTCAAAGGAACATCCAAAATTTTGAGGTATTCTTTACAAATAAACATCAATAAGTGTAAAGTTACGTGTAAAGAAGCGTGATTCCATCAGATAGGATTATAAAATTAATAATATCACTATCACTATCACATTCTCGTGTGAATGATATATGTGTCTTTGGGGCTATATTTAATTCTAAGCTTAACTTTGCCTCCCATATTGAAGCCGTAACATCTAAAGAAGACGCAAGTATTAAGAATGGTCTGAAAAAATTTTGTAATTCTCGTAATTACATTTTTTCTCGTTTAGTTATGGGTTCAGAAGTCCGTCGTGTTGCCGCCCACTTAAAACTAGCACCCGGGGCAAGTGCCCCTGCGTGCCCCCTATAGATCCCGCCATGCACTCTCTAGCTAGTTTATTATTATTAAAGCACACTTCACTATGTTCAATATGTACATTTAAATGTTTTTGATAATGTTACAAAATCTTAACACTTTAATCTCATACTACAAGTTTTTACTTAATTTTTGAGTTATAATTCACTTTAACACGGCTGGGTATCTGACTGAATGCTCCGAAAAATATGACTGCCTCTGGGCTCAGAATACATCTCTTATATTTTAGGTTGAAGTAATGATAAAAAGCAACACTAAGGTTGCGAAGTTGACAACAATCAGCACAATTGGGTCTGCATTATCATAAATATAATTATCGTTTCCTAGAGTTGTGACACCTTTGGAGAACTTTATGGTGTCACGACTCATGAAGTAAGTGTTATAACATGAATCGCTACTGCGATTGCTTAAGCGAAACATATTTGTGCATGTGTACGTTAATGCCGCTGATATTGCATGGTGCAGTGAAATAATTTAGTTCGCCGGTTTGGGGAATGGGTCATGCGCAAATTCCATGCAATTTGAGTCGTTTTAGGCTGTTATACGGATTTCCTAATTTGTACCTGCCGCGATTGAAGTTTAAGAAATATTTGTTTATAACTCGTCACCCCAGTATTGGTTTGTTGTATCGACCAATTTCCCAGATTTGGGAAATGACGTTTAAAGGTTTTGGTGTTGAAAAAATCAAAATAAGCCGATAGGACTTTTTGATCTTCGAACATTTGAATTCTTTGAAGTATAAGCTAAGAATAAAATGTGGAGTATTGATATGTTTCCGGGTAAAATTACGTAATATTAGCGTTTTTATTGAATATGGTTTTGTCGTAAGCGCCAGCTTAAGGGTAGATTAACATTTTCAGTGCTCTTGCGACAAAATTTTCTTAACATACGACACACCAATTTTGTATGAATATACTGATTAATTACGTATTAACAAGATTTGGATTTTCGAATAATTAGGAACCACATGAATCTCTACAGAATTTAGTAGATTAGATATAAATTGAATGCAATCCAAGCTTATTATAAATTCTATTAATTTCATATAGTTTCATTAAATTAATCCAATTCAGTGTTAGTCCAACACATAAAGGCTCAGTAGCTTTTTCAAATCAAAATATCAGTACGTAGTCATGGTTTGATGCCTAAAGTTGGAAAATATATAAAGTAAATTAGAAGAGGAGTAATAACTTTATAACGATATTTTTTTTATTAATTCAGTATAAGTATAATATCACAAAATAAAGGAACTTAATTCAATTTTCTCATTAAAAAAATGGAAATTATAAAACTGATAGAAAGAACTTGAGAACTTAAAAACTGTTGCGTACTTTTAAAATATAAAATAATAAAAAGACGCATCGACAAAATGAAGTATCTTTCTGCTCAAAATTTTAGTAGTGCTTGATAAAAAAGTTTATCAACAACCGGCATGAAAGGAACCATGCTTCTAATATCTTTCTTTTTTTCCGCTGATATCTTCTTTCGAATATCCAAAACAGTACTATTCTGCTGGAATAAATTATTCGGAGTTCCTAAATTTCCTTTCCTTGGTCTTTGTCTTAAGAATACTGGACACAAGTCTCGTGCCCTCATAGACGTCTTGTATTTTATTGTAAACAGGTCTTCAGAGTAGTAATATAAATTCTTGCACTTCGAATATGGTACACTTTGAAAATTCAGCTTTTGGGACTTAGCCGAATATGTTTTGAAGTCGTCATTTTGCATTTGTAGTAGCTTAAGTGAAACATTGTCGTATTTCATATCTTTTAATAACAGAAATAGAGAGAGTTGACTATGAATCTCTAGACCTTTCAAATATCTATCCATCGCGCTATGAACTGAGTCGATCTCTTGAATTTGGGAATGGCCGGTTTCTGAAAACTTTTGTTGCACTGAATTAATTATTGGATTATCATGAAGAAACTGTAGAATGGCGACTGAAGTAATTTGGTTTCTATTTTGCGGAACGCACGAATCGCTCCACAATATTATATCCTTTACTGTTGGAATATCGGATAAGACGGCTTGCAAAATCTTTATTAGAGCACTGGCTATATCGTTCCCTGTACGACCGCTGAACGCTTCATTCCAAATTGCGCAATTGGTAATTTTGTTAAGATTACAAATACCTGTGAGGTTGAAAACAGAGAGTTTCTTCTTGTAATAATAATTTGATGCGTATCCTCTTGGTAGTGAAAAGACATTTTGCAAATCGTAGCAAATGATAGCAGTTGAGGAGCTCTATTTTGTCGATCAATAGTTCTCTCTACTTCTGTGAACTTATTTTCCTCTCTGTGCTCTTCGTGCTCTCGTCTTTGTTTTTCCGTTGGATCGTTGTTAATTTCAAATAAAACGCATCGATCACACCGGTCCTTCTTCGGTTTGTAGAAGGATAGATTAAAGGAGTAGTTGAAAATCTTACTATATATAGCAAGTGAAACAGGGTCAGAAGTTTTCTCTCTATACAATGAATACATTTTGTTTAAACTCATGCCAGTTTCTAAATACTTCTTCTGAGTATTTGCCCGACAGTAATGTGAATCCACGGTGGGAAAGCTAGATATGTGTGCCTTAACTTCATCTATTTTTTTAGGAGGTGTACTTCGTTTTACGTTTTTTCCTTTTCTTGACAATCTTGGAGCACCACTCCCATCACAGTGCATGTTATCAAAATAATAATAAATCCTCCTTTCACTAATATTTAATGTGTTCAGAAAAAAGGTTTTACAAACACGATGATGAGTATCGCCACACTTTAGATAATAGTGATACGTGAATTTGCGCTTACTAAGATCAACTGCTTGCCTTCGTCGATTTACGGATTCTTTTTTCACGAATTCACCGTAAAATGTATTTTTAGAGGAATCTGGCAGGTTCCAAAACGCTGAATGTATCGTTATTCTATTATCTTCGGAAAATATTTTCGAGCACTGGTAAAAGCAAGAAATGGGACAGGCGGAGCCAACCTTTCTTTCCTTAAAATATTTTCCTTTGATGTTCGTATAGTTCTTTCCTAACTCCCGTAGCTTCTTCCTAATGTTCTGTTTCCAAAGCTCTTGTTGCCGCTTCCTTTTCCGTGATAATGTCGATATAGGACTTATTGCTTCACTTCCTAAATATCATGTCAGAAAATAAAGCTTTTCATAAATAATTTTCTTGTACCTGAAGAAGTATAATCCGATGGTATTGTCCGATTGTTAACACTTGGAGAAACCAAATTATCCACAAAATCTGTTTTTTCACGTTATCTATCCTTTCGCTTTGGCGTTATTAATAAATTACACAATGGTCGGTTTTCTTTTTCTTTTGAGGGATCGTAATCTGGGTCATCTTCTGAGTCATCAAATGACTCATATCCTATCTCATCTTCTGAAATAGAGTAATAGAAGCACATACTATGCTAAACCACGACATTATTTTACCTGTATCTTCCGGTACAAAGCACTCATCAGAAGTTTTTACAGATGAAATATTTGGACTTTTGTCAGTATCAGTAACTCCGCGCGGAAAAAGTATTCCATCTTGAAGCCTTTAAGTTTAGAATATCAAGTAATACAAATTATCGTTCATCACAATCCCTATTTGACTTACGTTATCGGCTCGTTTATTAGCTCAGTCTGCGACAACCCATTATTTGCGTCCATTTTTCAAAACTACAAAGAATAAAATCACTAAAACTTTGACGAGAATGAATAAGGGAGTATAGTTTTAGACTTTTTCTTTCTACCCAATATTAAAAAAATTTACATAGAATAATTTATAAATAAAAAAAAAACTTTAAGGTATAATGTCAATGTCAGTACATACATAATGTCCCTTAACAATAAATTTTCTTTCTTGACAGATTTATAGCTTGAATTCTACTCACAAATTACTCACATTATCTTTTTTTATAGTTGGAAGTATACAATATAAAATGTTTTTTTTTTTTGACCAATTTCATAGAACTCCTTTGGGAGTTATTTAGATATTTTTAAGCATTGTATTGTAATTAAAAATTAATTATTAAGTAAATAGGTCCACAAAATAGTATTCAGAAACGTAAGTGAAGTACAGCTACCTAAAATCAAAAATGCAAATACAGAGCTGTCGCGGTTTGATCCGTCCTGCACAAATAGTGTCCAACAACTTATTTGAGTGGCACGCGCAACGCAAGTTAATACGACCACTGCAAATTATCGAAGAATTTCCAAATGCCGATCCAAACAACAATAATACTAAACTTCTTTGCTATGGTGGAAGCTATATCAGTGTGTGGCATTCTTTGATTTCTGTATACCGTGAATACGACTTTGCGTAATAATTTGGCGTTTACGACACTCCATTACAACAAAACAATATTTTAAAAATGGGAGAGACAAAATGTATGGATAATTGTCGTAAATGCCACCATAATTGCATATACGACAAAGTCACTCTAAAAATTCCGTTTTTAATGTGGCATACAACAAAATACATACTGAATTAAAGGAGAACCAGTTGAGCTGGACGAAATCCAATAAGAGAGAAAGAAAAAGTGAGTCATGAAACCCCCAAATCAACTTCAGACTCAAAAAGTGAGTTTTGGCGTTTACGACAAACCAATACTGGGGTGACGAACTGTGAAAATATAGAATATTATTAATGGTAAAAAAAAAGATATTGAGAATGAAATGACTGTGGAAATTTGTAGTCTTTATGACTGCGAAAATGTAGAATATTTGCAGAAAGTGGAATGTGGAGATGAAAGTGGCGTTTAGCCTTGATAATGTTTTGTGCATAATGTGCATAATTACAATAATGTGAAAATACGCATAGTATAGCATGTAAATGCATAGGTTTGAATGTGGACATAATATGAGTAATGAGCTCATTTCAAGAGCAGCCGATTTTTCTGATTCAAATTGCGATAACGTAGCGATAACGAAGCGTCAGCGATAGATCGCTGCACATAGTTTTCAATGTAAATGCGCGCACCAATGCGATAGATCACAGAGATACATAGAATTTGAGCAGCGTTTGACCAGCGATTCAAATGTCTATCGCAGAATGCACAATTTTAGTCACCTATCGCGATCTGTGAGATCAAACTGTATAGTGCAAATTCAAGTTGGTGTTGTTAATTAAAATCATATAAGTTTTATATGTTCTGAATTTACAAAACATTATTAAAATAGGAAGGAGATGAATACAGGTTAGATTAGCTTAAGGGTTTTGGTGACCTTGGCTACTGGGTCCTTCCGGACACCGAGTTGATTTATGGTGACATTCTCTAAAGGCGAAATCTGGCCTAGAATATAATTGTGAAGTGTTAAACGAAGGTTATAGTACAAAAACGTTGTTGGATTTAGAAAATTTCTTCCATTGGTCTTCTTCCATTAACTTCAAAATTTATCAAAGCCCCTTTTTTGTTAAAAGGGTTCTAAGTGTTGAATGTAATAATTATCGTTCTCGTTCGCGGTTTGTAACAAATATGAAGAACGTATGCGGCTTGAAGAATTTTAATATAGGTTTTAGAAAGTGTTGCAGTAGGATTGACAAGAATTTTCCATTTTGCCCCAAAATTTCAAACATGTTTTCAATTATCTACATATAAGGCTATGTAAATTTTAGTATTGCACTGATCTTTCTAAGATTCTTGGCAAGCATGCTTTACTGCGAAAGGAAGCATAAAGTAAAATTTTAAACGGAATTCTCATTCGACAATCGAGGTATGAGGGGTTCTTTGATATTGATCTGGCAAAAATTTGGTGGTTTTTTTTCGTACACAAAACGGTTCTTATGTTCACTTTTTCTATATCTTTTACAATGAATAAAGAACTAATAAGGAAGTTGCATATCGGGTGAAAACGTAAGGCACTCGCGAAATGTATTAGTGTGGTGTGTGTGTATTCGTTTCGTCGTGGCAGTAGTGAAATCATGACACTTTGAAGGCAAACATATTTTATAATCAAAACTTCTGTGTAAAATAAAAAAATCGTTAGCGCCCCCTTTGTATAGGTAAAAGAAATATGGGGCTCTGTGTCTGTTATATATATTAAAAAAAAAATTTCACCAATAATAATAAATTAAGATGATATTTCTATTTAAATGTATTCACTTGCCTAAAAAACGATTTTCGGTCTGAATCTTGCCGATTGTTTCTGCAACGTTGCACCGCACAATTCATCAGTCTAAGTTAATAGCTTAAAACTTTAATTTCACAAAACGCTGAACACAATCTACATAACATTTGACGCTTCTGAAATAACACAATTTCAAATATTTAATATTTATTAAAACAATTATATTTAAAAAAGTTTAACTGAACTCCCGGAACTCATAAATATTGGTTTTCAGAAATGTCAAAATCAAGGGAACACTGTATTCGCACGATGCCCCGCTTCCTTATTTGTTCTTTATACAATGATCTTTCAACACTGATATATAAAAATTTATATTCGATATCAACGATCGTCATTAAGAAAAACTGTTTCAAATTGAAAAAAATAGGTTGAGTCAATGTAAGTCGAGCTAATACACATTGAATTGACACATAATCGTAGCATGTCCACCATCAATACTAGCCAATACAAGGTGAAACTCGTATTTTTCCTATGTTCAGATTTTACCGAAATGTCTTTATTTGGTTCAGGCATATGCATATAATTATCGCTGTGATCTATCTCGTTGTTTTGAAAGGAATTATGTCGCTAGTTTATCGCTATGATTATCGTTATCGCAATCTCTATCGCGGCCCTTAGACTTTATAATTTGCATAAAAAATATAGTAATATCGAATGAGCGAAAGTTTTGTTAATAATTGTATTTTGTCTTATTATGGTATACGGTGATTTTATACATTTATTTAAAAAAATAACTGTATGGGAGAGCAATGCAAAAATATGGGTTGATGGTTCGGGGGGTGGGGGTTGTACCACCCCAATAATGGTTTTTCCAAATAGAGTGTGCGCGGTATCAAATTAAAGAGAGGAGTGAGTGTGATGGAGGGACAAGGTTCCGTTTTTGATCCTGTTAACTTCATATGGACGATTTACCTTTAAAAAATCCGTTTTTAACCCTGAGATTATATTCAACCTCCTTCCTTCATTTTGCGTATATTTTTCCCGTTTGTTCTTTCGTATTTACTAGCGGTCTGTTGTGAACGCTTTTTGCTTAGGTTAACAAATTTGTTCTACCCAAACAAAGAAAAGCTATTGTGCACTCAAACAGCGCTATGTTCCACTTTAAAAAGGACTGGTTACCTTTCTTTTCGAGTTATCTGTCAAAAATTTTTCAGATTTAAAAACTAATCAGATTAAGGGATAAAATGCAGTTTCGATTTGATTCTACAAAAAAACTTTAACGTTTGTATTAAAAAAATTATATATCTTTGCTGGAAGATGACTAAATTGAGCCTTTTTCGGATAACCGCAAAATCTTGATACACGAAAATCGATATTTCGATGTAAATGTATCGATATTTCGATGTAAATGAAAAACACTTTTAAAATGAATTTTGTAATTCGGAAATTACCAAAGACAGCTAAATAAGGGTAGTTAATTACAACCCCTATTTGTCCTGAAAATAACTCTTTTCGCTAAACCTCGATAGGTTTCTAATTACCGAACCCAAAACTTCCGTAACATAATCGATCATTACGTTACTTTTAACGCCATCTTTCTGTTATATTTTGCAACATTGAAACTATTTTAGACTCGCAAATTTATATGTAATATGTCGTCTTTCATTTAAAAAAAATCAGAAGTCATTATTCTCAGTCGTTTAGAAATTATTAACAAAATATTACTGCAATTTTTTGCACATTGAAAGATAACGCTTCTAGCTTGAAAATTAAAATACAAAAAATATTCCAGCAGCCCCTTGTAGAAAAATTAAGGAATAAATTCCGCTCAGTGCAGTGCTCCCATAGTGAGTTACTTAAGGTATACAGTGACTCTAAGTAGTTCATATCTCAAAAATGAACCCGAACACCATAGCAATTTTTTGTACAAAGATAGATAAGGTTTCTAGCTTGCAAATAAAAGTAGAAAAAAAGTACTCAAATGTGAATAATACAATTTTTTGGGAAAAATATTATTGTTAACCAACAAATTTTTTCATTCGGTGCTGCTATACTATAAACATAAAGCATTAAATTTCATTTGGCATTTGAATCAGAAAAATCGGTTATCCTGTTCTTGAGATATAATTTTTGAATGACGTTTGATCTTAATATCACGAAGTTTCTAACATCCCTAGTGTGCGTCAGGGGGGGGGGGCTTGATAAGGGGAACAAAAAAATATAAGCGCGCTACATTAGTATTCCCTACACACTGTAAAAGTTACATCCAAATTGGAGATGATCGGGTGTGATAGTACGGCGCCGCCAGGTGAAGCAAACCACGAATTCGAGCACCGTCTCAAAGTAAAATGCATGAATATGGGTGCTGACATGAACGTGTTAAGTCCCGCTGATCAGCATGTGCATTGGGAGCTTAATCCTGTAGCATAAAACAGCAAACTAAAGAGAGTCTTCCGGGAAGCCATGATTCCGAAAGCAAGAACAATCGTTTGCTTCTTCGGTTCGGAGCTTGGATTGAGAGTTAACTCCGAAGCAAAATAAAAAGCACGCATTAAGGAATGCAGCTAGTGGCTCAATAATAATAGGGTAACATTGAAAACTGTAATTAAAATAATGGAAAGGAGACGAAAATTGCCAAAAATTAATTTTCGGATTCAAGTGTTTCACTTTTACAAATAACTGGATAATTTCATACTATCGAAATTAAATTTGAGTAAAAATGCAACCAAATCTACAAGCCATATACATATGTAAGAACAATTTTAAAATGCATTCCTTATAACATGACAGAGCTACTTGTGATTCACAAATCCGTCACTTTTCCTGATGTCCCCAAAATAGTATATGCATACATATAAGAGAATGACATTTTTTGTTTGTTTTTTTTTTTCAAATGATTAATTTCTTTCCATCAATCAGTCGCTGGCGATGGATTTATTGAATTTTTACGTGGGTAAAATTCTATGTTCGGTTTATTGCCTTCGATTAAATAAATAGGGCACGCACCACCTCCATTCTATCTTTCTTGATGGGTGCACTTTGGTTATGACTGATGAATATCAAAAGCCAGCTTGACACAGCAGGATTCAGAAAATACCCGTGATACCATCACATACAATAAATTATATTTTTCAATTCGGCTCACGTAAAAATGGAAAATGAAAAACTCCTTCCCAAAAATTTATTATTAATGCTGCCGCATTCATCTAGGATCTGCCTGCAAACTCCTTTATTGAATTTACAGCAAAAACTGCAATTTTACTTTTCAATGATTTTCTCTTAACCTGACACTTTTTCAAGAGATTAAATGAAGGGTAATAATTTCGTTGAAGTGCGGAAATAACCTCGAAGCAACTTGAGGATGGACCTTATGTATTACTTGTGAGGTCAGTATTGAGTACGGTATTGGGAGGAAATTTTGGATATTTAAATTTGTTCTTATCGAAACAACCTAGGTTAATAACTACGAGAATTAATTAGGAGCATATCCAACATTTAAGGTATGCATAAACTCAATGCCGTATATATGGGGTGGGTTTGAGGGGTTCAAACCCCCTCCATCGGCTTACCCTACACTTTCGGTAATCTGATAAGCCAAATTCTTACCCACAATTCTTTATAACGTAGCGGCTCACAACAATTGGTTTTGTCATTCTTCATCTTTCCTCCGTGGCCCTTTCTGATAGAGCAACTTTAGGAAAAACATGTACTAAATAGAGAAAGAAAATAACCAGTCCAGTATGGTTGTATGTATATACACATAAGTAGATGGTACCCTGGTAGAAATTGCTCATAGTTTGACCTTGTCCCTCAAGTGGCGGGGTTTATGTAAGCCGATACTAATTTGACTTAAAAGCATCAAGGTGTTTGCAATTCATGAAGAAGCATATAGAAAATTAAGTCCCGATGAGCCTTCCGATGAGCTCCCTATATAGGTACTAAACCAACAATAAATAAATATTTATTTTTGTCATCACCGTGTCAGATGACATTTCTACTATATAAATATGAATTCATTTTTGTGATTTATCGGATTTTAAGTAAAAATTTTTAAATTATTGCTTTCAAATTAATTATTTGTTTTGCTCGTCCGCGGATAGACTGTCTCCCACATGCTGAACCAGACGTTATGCCCAAATCGTTATGGTTCAGAGTCTCAGAGTTTGGCTTGCAGCCAGAGTTTGAATTCGGAAAAATATATGAAATCAATCTTAAAATCAAATTCTCACTTATGAACTAATCATGATACTCATTGACATGCTCATTAATAAGCTCATCGTGACTCTTATTATGTACTCATCGAAGTGCTCATAGAAAGAAGGGGAAGGGGAACGGAAGCAAAGTATACATTTCTAAATAAGCGAAAGAGATGCAATATCTCATGCACACTATCTGAGAAAAAGTAAATAGATAATTTTTCCCGGATTTGATTCAACGCGAATGAATTTCATCAGGATGTTCATCTTATTACTCATGAGGAGCTCATTGATGACCTAATCTACCAGAGCCGCTTATACTTCGATACACCGTAGCTTAATCGTAGTGGTATTTTAAATTTTGTTCACATTTTAAACGAAATAGGCTAAGTTTAATCTGTTTTCCGTCCTTAAAACACCAACTTTTGTTGTAAATAATTAAAATATGGTAACTAATATTTTCCATGATTTTATTTAAATAGCTTAAAACTTTATATGTTTCCTTTTTAAGGCATTTTAGATAATTACATAGTTATATCTAAAATGCCATTAGAAATAAAATTCGTTTTCTGATTTATTTTTTTAAATTGCTTTTCTGGCCCAGCCAATAAAATCGTCTGCTAAGCATTCATCGAAATGTTAAAATTGAAATGAGTGAAGTACTTTCCCTCTTCACGGCAAGCACCAAAAGAAAAAATTTAATTCTATAATTATTTCTTTTTTTTTATGAAAAGTGGATCTTAATATTTTTTCTTGGAATATAAATAAGGGTTGAACAACATGTTTTCAAACATAACTTTTTAAATTTCTGCAGACACACGGAACCTTAATTGAGAATTATCGCGAACTCAATTATTTTAATACGTATATAGTACTTACATATGAATAGAATTTTTCGATCGTTTCAATTGTAATTTCATCATAAATTATATGCTTAATAAATTAGTTATATTAAATTTACATGAAATTCCGATTATTAAGTACAGATTAATTCTCAGTTATTCTTTTGTTTTTAGAGGGTATTAATTACTGGGCTAAACCCCACCCCTTCATGATCTATACGGCGTTGCATATACTAGCTAAAGTTCCCGTTCTTAGAACAGGATCAGATCTTTTACTTAATATGTTTCTGCTTTTTCATGCAAAACCACATTTCTTGTTGTTGATTTTGATGAATGTTTATTTTCACCTGATACTCGTTTACATTCGGAAGTGACCCCTGCCCTAACTGAATTTTGGTGAATTTTTCTGACAACCATACGTTTGTCATTGCATAATCTTTTCTTTTCTATAACAAATATAAACAACTAGTAAAAATATGCACATTTATTTTCACAAAAGTCACAAAACCGCATTTGCACAAAAGTTGCAAAACTGGCACGTCACTTCGAAATATGGTAGGTAAATATTGCGAAATATTGCACTTACCTAAGCGGTGCGGGTATGTCCTGTAAGCTCCGTGGGCCGACTGACCTGGCATGAACGGATAGTTTAGTAACGCGAAAAATAAACGAGTTATATCGATTTTTCAAAATCAATTACGGCGATTCGACATAGGTTATCTACGTAGGGTTAAATGAGTGACTATTTTCATATTGTCTAAAATGGCTTTTTACTCAGAAAACAACGCTCTATCGATAGACCAAATATGCATCATTTCCACCGGAACAACCTGTAGATAGGGCAATTGGCTTTACCGTTATGGAGAGTATCTGGGACTGGCCTATGCGCAATTATGCAATTATTGTTATACCACATATCCACTTTGATTTCAGACCGTAATAGATGTCTCCTGAATCAGTCCATACCAAACATGCAACAGGTGTGACATGACCATTACCAATTTTGTTGATATTTTACACACTTGGAGGTTTTGTGAAAATAAAAATACTAATTATAAATTTTCCTTCGACAGTGCGTATTTCGCGAGTTATGGCATTTTCGAAATTTCGCCAAAATGCTGTCCTTGTCGTCTAACCTTTACGTACCATACGTAAAAATTCAACTTAATTTTGCGAGTACGGGTCTGACAGACCCATATACATTCAACCCCTATCCAGGCTACTAAACGAGTCATAAATGTTCAATATGTTATTATTGGGAAATAAATAAATCATTGAAACACATTTTTGAACATATAATGCATTTTAATATATTTTTTATCAAACAAAATAAGCTACAGGAAAAATAACAGAAATTATATAACATTTTTTATAAATATTCGTTTCTCAGCAAACACAAAATATTTTTTAGATATGACATGCTTTTACAAGAAAAAAGTACTACATAATTCTGCAAAATTAAAACTTAGTAGCAGGGTGCAGTAATTTAAATAATGACATAGCACATTATAAGCTGTTTTTACATATCATAGCCGAACATTCCATGCAAACTGCATGCTGGCTGGTGTATCAAAATGATGATGATCCTCAGCCAACAATGTGACACTTTTGGACAGACACATGACAGGCAGTTAGTCTTATGCTAGTGGTAGAGGACTAATTTTAGCGATTGGTCGTAAGAAACTACCATTTCGCGTTTTGACTCGTACTGCCCGCACTAGCTCATCGGCACTTCGATGTATTTGCTCTATTATACCCGTTGGCCAGCTAGTGGGTGGCATGTTTTCGCTTTTAACAAGGACAACATCTCCAACGTGCATGTTCTGTTGCCTTGTGTACCATTTGAGTATGTTCTGCAATTGGTTAAGGTAGTCCTTTGACCATTTATCTCAAAATTGTTTATTCAATTGTTGAATGTACTGCCATCTTTTGGACATTACTACAGGTTTATCTGTATAATCAGGTTCTGGAATCGCATTTAGTGCTTGGCCAATCAAGAAATGTCCAGGTGTAAGGATAAATAAATCCGCTGGATCATTTCTAACATAGCATAGTTGCCTAGAGTTTAAACATCCTTCGACCTGAGCTAATAGGGTTGCATACTCTTCAAACGTACATTTGGAGTATTGTAGCGTTCTTCGAAGATGATACTTTACTGACTCTACTCCCGCTTCCCAGATTCCTCCGAAATGCGGAGAGGCTGGGTTAAAGTGCCAGTTGATTTGCTTGGAGGACAAATATTTTGCTGCTTCTGGTGTTGAGGCATGAATGGCTTGTCGTAAATCCTTTTCTACAAGAGATTTTCCACCAATGAAGGTGGTGCTAGAATCTGAATATATGTCAGTGCACATTCCTCTTCTAGATACAAATCTCTTTAATGCTGCGAGGAATGCTTCAGATGAGAGATCTGACACCAATTCTAAATGTACAGCTTTTGTAGCCATACAAACAAAGATGCAGAAGTATGCCTTTTGTAGCTTGGCGTTGCGTAACTTTGAGCTTCTTATCGTTACAGGTCCGGCATAATCAATTCCCACTTTAGTAAATGGCTTCGTTTCATTTACTGGCGGTGTCGGTAAATTTCCCATCAACTGGCTTCTAATCGTCGTGTGATATTTGAAACGTGTAATGCACTTATGTCATCGACTGGTAATGCAACGTCTACCATCTAATATCCAGAATTGATTTCGACTAGTGCTGAGAACCAATGAGGGACCGCCATGTAGAGTTTCTACATGTAGTTTGTCGATTATAATTAATGTGACCTGATGTTCACGTGGTAATATGACTGGGTGTTTCCTATTGTAGGAAATGGAAGCATTGTCGAGTCTACCACCCACTCGTAACAAGCCATTGTCGTCCATAAAAGGATTAAGTTTAATCAACTTGCTATTTTGCGACAACGCATTCTTGTTCAATATACTTTTGTACTCATCAGCGAACGCAGTTTGTTGTACCAGTTTAAATATTGTTAGTTCTGCCTGGCTCCATTCGAGCGAATCGATGTACTCTGAGCGTTTAATCTGAGGATTCCGACAATTGTGTATGAATCGTTGCATCATAGCTACTATGCGAACAAGGCGAGTATATGATGAATATCGTAGAAGGAACTGGTTATGTACTTTTGCTAAAAGATTTATTGCAATAGGTTCTTTAGCTTCTAGATTGGTTTGTTCTGAAATATCCTTAAATTTTGGCCATGCATCTTGTTCCGCCGATAGCCACAATGGGCCGTGCCACCATAGCTGATTATTTATTAAATCCGCAGCAGGCACTCCTCTTGATGCCACATCCGCAGGATTATGATTCGTTGACACATGACGCCATTGCTCAAAGGGTACGATGTCCTGAATCTCTACTACACGACTTGCAACGTACGTTTTCCATCGTTAGGGATGTTCCTTTATCCATTCTAGGACAATCGTGGAATCTGTCCAAGCAAAAACTTGAACCTATTGTAAGCGCATGTCCTTCATTGTAGCTTGAAGCAGTCTTGCTAATAATAGAGCTCCATTTAGCTCCAAACGTGGTATATTCGTTGGCTTTATGGGAGCTACCCTGGTTATGGCAGTAAGCAAAGTAGTCGTAAACATGCTATTCTTATCTTCTACAAGTAGATAGACTGCTGCAGCGAATGCCTTTGTTGATGCATCGCAGAAGCCATGTATTTGGATATGTGCATTTGATGAATAGTTAATCCATCTAGGAATTGGCAAGTTGTCGATAGACTTCAAATTATTTTTGAAACTATCCCATTGATGTTCAATGGCTTCGGAAACCTTATTGTCCTATGTGCATCCCGTGACCCACAATGATTGCATAAGCACCTTTGCTGTAATTACAACTGGTGCTAACCAACCCAAGGGATCGTACAGTGATGCAATATCTGACAAAATGGTTCGTTTGGTTACCTTGGTATGCGTTTCCAAGGTTTGGTCAAGAACGAATATTTATCTGATTTAGGATGCCAACGAATTCCTAACGTTTTTACAGATTCCGTGTCCGAAATCATCAACGTATCCTTGAATTCGCACTGTTGAATTGTTACTTGTCCATTTCCTCAGATTGAATCCTCCTGCTTTCAACATGCTAATTAGGTCATCTAATAGATCCTTCGCATCTTCTATGGTCTCAGCTCCAGTGAGTAGGTCGTCCACATAGAAATCTGTGACTGTGAGCTTTGAAGCTAGAGGCCATCTTTGTTGTTCATCACATGCTAGTTGTTGAAGCGTCTGAATGGCTAAGTATGGCGCAGAAAACGTTCCAAAGGTCACCGTATTCAGCTGAAAATCTTGGATCTCCTTGGTTTTAGGATGTCTCCAAATGATTCGCTGAAAGGTACGATGATCCGGATGCATGGTTATCATACGGTACATCTTTTCAATGTCCGCGTTCATAGCAATCTTGTATTTACGCCAGTTGAGCAACGTGGCGAATAATTTGGGTTGCAAAACTGGTCCATTTAATAGGAACTCATTGAGTGAGTTGCCATTTGACGTTTTCGCTGAAGCGTTAAATACTACTCTCTCCTTTGTTGTCGTGCTTTCCTTGACAACTGCATTGTGAGGTATGTAGTAGTGTGGCTCGTTGTTGTTGGGTGGAGGTATTTCCTCCATGTGACCCAACTCGAGATATTCATCTAAACATCTCTCATATTCGAACTTCAAAGCTTGATTCCTTTCAAGTTGACGTTGTATTCTTTGAAAGCGTTTAATTGCTTGTGGTCTTGATTGCCCTAGGTCAGGCACTTCATCATTCACAAATGGTAATTTCACTTGATAAGTCCCATTGTGAAGACGTTGATGGGTGAGCTGATATCTCTGCTGACATTCTCTGTCTTCTTTGTTGAGAATCGGATTTGTGGGAAACTCTTCTGATTCCCAAAACATTTTAGGTTGTTCAGCCAAGTCGTCAGTTGTGACGGTAAACGCTGATGTATTGCTTTCTACAACATTTGCTGTTAACCTTAGTAGAATCCAACCAAATATTGTCTTAATGGCTGTAGGGGTAGTAGTAGATCCTTGTTCAATGCCGTTTAAGACTATCTGAGCATAAACTCTTGCTCCTAGTAATGCATCTACCATTCCAGGCTTCCAAAATGTGGGATCAGCTAGTGGCAGTTTATTGAGATGTAAAACATTCCCTTTTAGAGATTATCCTGGAAGGTAAAGGATCTGTGATTTTCTTCAATATTAGAAAATTCTCTTCTAATATTCTTGTAGACTTCGCTTTTCGTGATCGAAGTGTAAGTGTGGTTTGCTGCTTGGAGATTGCTGTATGGCTAGTGTTTAAGCCAGTAATTGATACTGCGGTTGGGCTGCGACATGCTGCCAGTTTCCTGCAGGCTTCCTCTGTAATAAAGGATGATTGCGAGCCACTATCTATGAGACATCGTAGAATGTGTGAGTTCCCGCTTTTTGTTTGTGCCACTACTAACTCTGTTGATAGCGGGGCATTATGGTCCTCTCTAGTTACAAAGTTTTGACTAGTTTTTAAGTCGTCAGTGTTGTTCACTGACTGTAACCGTGGAGAGCGTTTATGAATAATATTGCTAGCTTTATTGACTTGACTTAAGTTCGAGCTAACGTTGTTAGTATTTGACCTATGCTCAGTTCCGACAGTTGCATGATTGGGTTTGTCCCGGTTGTATTCTTCATGCAAGGTGCTATGATGCTTTTCGTTGCATCTTTGACAGCTATATTTGCTAGTGCAATTGTTGACATGATGCAAGCCTAAACAATTGGTACAACGGCTTGATGCCCTGATTATCTGATATCTGGATGGTATGTCCATCCTATGATAGTTCGGGCATCTTTGTAAAAAGTGACTTGCATTGCATGCTGGGCATTTGATTCCCTTTGTAATATGGTATGATTTGGTTGTAGCTGGTGTGCAGCTTGATTTGGATTGTGTGGACTTAATTAAACTATCTTCTAATGATTCTAAAATTTTTAAATGCGTACTTAAAAACTGCTTAAATGACTTGAATGTTGGGAGTTCTTGTGTACCTCCCTGCACAGTTTGAGGGTAATGAAGGGTAATTTCTGTACTAACAGATGTATTAGAAGTACATCCCACGATGTTGTATCAACTTCTAAACTTTGTAATTGTTGAATACATTCGTCTGTTGTATCAATTATTGACTTGAGTCCTTTAGCAGACTCTGAGTTTAGTTTGGCTTGGTTTACTAAGACTTTTAATTGATGATTAACTAAAATTCTCTTGTTCTCATATCTAGCCTTCAACTTGTTCCATGCTGGCATGTAATCTTCATTTGTTACTGGGGTGTGCCGCAACAATTTCTCAGCATCACCCACTAAACAAGACTTCAGATGATGCAGCTTTTGAACTGGTGTTAGCTTTGTATTGTCATGAACAAGAGAGATGAATAGATCATGAAATGATCGCCATAAATCGTAGTTGCCGTTATACTTGGGCAACTGAATGCGCGGAAGGAATGATTCCTGTTGAACAACAGTTGTCGAATGAATTGATAATTGTCCCGAGCTTGATGCTTCATTAGCTGGGACGAATTTCCGCAATCCTTCTACTAATTCTCCCATATATTCGGAATATTTTAACTCTGTTGAGCTATGATTATCTTGGGCTAAATACTCATGTCGCTTTTCATCAGAACTTTCTAATAAAGCCTGATTTATTGCCATATCTATATCACTATATACTTCCCATATATTTGAACTGTGAACTGATGGATATAAATTAAACTTGATCGATTGCTATCTGATAATCAATTCAATTTTTATTAATTCGATTCGCTTATTTATACAATAATTACTATACATATATACATAGGATGATAATAAATGAAAAACAAATATAACAAAAATTTATGTCAATGAAACACAAATCACAAGATCAGCATAAATTTACTTCGTAGGCAAAGTCACCGACCGTAATTTCACTTGTACTTCCATGCAATTGCTGGCATAGTACTTTGGTGAATGTAAGAATTGCATAGCGAAGTGAAGGTAGAAATTGCATATTAAAAAATGAAATTACGGTCGTTGACTTATTGATATTGTTCTTTAATAAGTTATGACTAACTATGGATTTTGTATCTCTACATTCTCCCGCCTCGCATTATCAAATCGGGGTACCTCCAAGATGATACCGAGTTGCTCTTGTGACCTGGACCCTGCTCGTCTTGGGGTTGGTTGAGGTAGGTTTAGTTGTGGCATCATGTTGTTTCGTCGCTTTTTCCACAACAAATAGGACGCTACACTGATGATTATGATAGCTGCCAATGAATAGAATCCAACATAATGATGTATGTGGTGACGGTGAAGGTGAGGAATTCCCGCGATATACTGTTGTTGGCTTTTAATTGCCTTATGGAGCTCTTCAATATCATCAGACTTGATCTCTTTAATTAGCAAGGGAATGGAAGTATTGGTTGTATTTTGGCGTGCCAAATATTCGCCAATGTGAGTAGAGATAATTTCTTGCTCCGGTATAAAAGAGGAGTTCAAGGTTCCTGGTTGTTGATTGTTTGCATTTATGAATAATGTTGGATGCTTTATCATACAGGTAGGCTGTATTTGTATAATCCCACTTTCTTCAAGGATTATAGGGTGGATCGTTGTTCCACATGTGATGTCGAAATGAGTTACTGCATCCATTATATAGATCCAGGTACTTGGTGTGTGTAGCTTATACCACATTTTCTTCAATGGTATACTTCGTAATTTACAGAAGGATGACAATTTTCCCTGGTGGTTAAGCAGTTTTGTCTCACATCTGCTTTGATTCGATTGCGCACTGTATATAGGCTGTTTCAGATTGCAAATTAATTGGGCCTCTGATAATTGTATGCATTCCTTGATATCTTCCCCTTTTAATGGTGTAAAGCGGTCCTTATGGATGTTTACAGCCAGGGTCGAATGTGGATGAACTGATCTGCATGTTTCACAGGTATAGGCGTAAGTTTGAATAGCCGATATATTTCTGCATTGAGCAATGGAATTCGAACGTCAATTAATACACTCCTTTGCGTGATGCGCAACTTAACATGCATTGAATTATATATTGGCAGTAATGATTTCGAAGTTTCATCTCCTGGTACTCTAAGATGTTTTGGTAAGTGCTCTTTAATTATGCTTAGTTGTTCACGAAGCTGAATGGGTGTGAGCAGTAGTGTGTTGAGCCTTCCGTGTTTTGTGTCGGTTACTGCAGCTAATAAGCTCCTTTGCATTTGTTGAAAGTTTATCAGATTTAGGGTTACTAGTAATACTGCCGACGTAAAGGCTTGCGTAGTTTTTAAGACTTCGTCAGCTTTATTAAGTCCAATTGCAATTGTCTCTATATGATGTTCCAAGATAGTGATTTGATGATCTAATGTCTCACTATTCTTCTTTATGACATTAATTGTGTGTTCAGCAATGGATGTTTGATTGATTAGCAGTTCTTTCAATACAACTTCATTTTCCTTGATGTTCTGAATTTGCTCTTCGTATCTTTCTGCAAACCCTTGATCAAGGATACCAAATAAACTGTTTGCGATTGAACCCACTATTTCAAGAGGAACTCGTTTGATTATAAATCTTTCATTTTCATTTTGTTGTTGTAATATACTATTGATTTGAAAGGACTCACCATACTGATGTTGTAACTGTAAAATTGTTGCGTTACATAGTTCTTTTGGTATTTTTAGATGGGTGTTTTGTTGGCAGATTTCTGTAAGCCTTTGCACTGATTTTCTTATCCCTGTGAACTCCTTCCAATATGATGACAAGTCATAGTAAATGATAAGATTCCATTCGCTTGAATATAGCTGGATCTCTGATACATCTTCAAAATATATTCCTTCTTGTTCTTTAAACCTGGTTATACTATATGGTTTATCAGGTTGCTGGCCTATAACTAATATAGTGAGCAATGCCATCATGAAGTTTCGCCATGATTTACTCAGTGAGCTTGAGTTATGAGGTGGAAATGTATTTGGCTTTCGGGTGCGTTTAACATTTCTATTTTCATGTAGTGAGTTTGAGCACCTCCGCCTTTTGTTCGAGCTTTTAAAGCAATGCGAATTAATTATTTTGCTCTCGGAGATAGGATTTGGAACCATCTATATCGTAGTAGTTTCTTCATTTGTTTGACGCAGGAGTCTCTTTGGATCAACCGATTCATTCATGTGATTGTTGATTATAGGAATCAGCGACACTTTAGTGACTGGTCGTTTGATCCTTGACCCCTTTGTTTGGAGTGTTACTACTCTAGTTAGCTCATCGAGTCCAGGGTGCGTTTCTATCACTCGGCCAAGTGGCCATTTTGTTGGTGGAAGCTGTTCGTCTTTAATTAGTACCAGATTTCCAATTCGTAGGTTCGGTTGTCGTTGAGTCCATTTAGGACGTTGCTGTAGCCTTGAGAGGTATTCGGATGACTACTTTCTCCAGAAATCCAGATGCATCCGTCCTACCCATTGCCACTTATCAAGAGCATTTGGATTATTTTCAAGATGATTTCTTTCAGGTACTGCAAGTAATGAAGAGCCAGTCAAGAAGTGACCTGGAGTAAGCACTTCAAGCTTTCAGGATCTTCAGATATTGGGCACAGCGGTCGCGAATTTAAGCATGCTTCAATTTGAGTCATAAGTGTACACATTTCCTCATATGTCAGCCTGCTATCACCGACTACACGGCGCATATGATGTTTCATAGCTTTGACACCCGCTTCCCATAAGCCACCAAAATGAGGGGAGGCTGGAGGAATGAAGTGCCATTGTGTGCCGATTTCTTGTAGTGCATTCTGCACGTCATCCTTATACGACTTTTGTGTGTGTAATTTGCTAAAAATGTTATTAGCGCCAACGAAATTAGTTGCATTATCGCTGTAAATATGAGCGATGTGTCCTCTTCTCGCGACAAATCGCTTGAAGGCAGCTATAAATGCCTGAGATGTGAGGTCGGTTACTACCTCCAAGTGAATCGCTTTTGTCGTTAAACAGACGAATATTGCCACATAGCCCTTGTGCGATTTGTTTCCTCTTCCTCTGGCCAGTAAAAGTTCGAATGGTCCAGCATAATCTACCCCCGACTGGCTGAAGGGCCGAGTAGAGATCACTCTTGCCTTAGGTAACATTCCCATCATTTGTTCGGTCATTTGAGCTTTGTTTCTATGACAGCTTAAACATTGATGTATGAACCCTTTAACTGCTTTCAGGCCATTTAATATCCAGAATTGCTGTCTTGTGACTTCCAAATTCAAGGTGTTTCCTCCATGTAAGGTAAGTTTATGCATTTTGTCCATCACTAGTGTTGTCAGCCGGCTTTTGAAGGGCAGTATAATAGGATGCTTGCGATCGTATGATAGTTCTGCTTGATGTAATCTTCCGCCTACTCGTAATATCCCCTTAGAGTCTATAAACGGTGATAGAGGAAGTAATCTGCTCTTCTTATTTAGTGGGTGTTCTATTGAACACTGGGCTATTTCATCTTTAAAGACTTGCTTTTGGGTAGTCTTCACTAGTGGTACTAGTGCTTTTTCGATTTCATTTACTGTCAAGTACCCAGACGTACGGTTTGCCTTGCTTACCTTCATGTTTTGCACAAACCTTTTAATGCATCCTAATGTTGAAAATCTTTCGAGCAACTCTTGATACAAGTTTAGTTCTTGAAGATCATCTTTCTCATGTTCGGCTTTGGAATCATAACAAGAATGTGCCGTCAACACTTTCTTCTCTAGGTCAGTTGTCTCCTTTGCGTTTGATGGAAACGATATTTCCTTGGAGCTAAGCCAAAAAGTTCCATGCCACCAAAGAGTATGATCTTTGAGCAGCGATGGCGATATTCCTCTAGAGGCGATGTCGGCAGGGTTCTCGGATGATCGCACGTAAATCCATGTATTTCTGTGTGATAATCCATGTATTTGTGCAACTCGATTCCCCACCAATATTTGCCACTTATGCGCATCTTCTTGTATCCATGACAGAACTATCATTGAATCTGTCCAGGCATAGCACCTTAAGTCATCGATTTCTAGACTTTTTCTAGTCTCGTTTATCAGTCTAGCGAGTAGTGTTGCTCCACATAATTCTAATCTTGGAATTGTCAGCTTTGTTTTCAGTGGGGCTACCTTAGTTTTGGCGGTTATTAAGTTTTTCTAAACATGCGATTTTCGTGTAATTCGCAGATATATTACTGCACTGTAGCCCTTTTCTGACGCATCTGAAAACCCGTGAAGCTCGCAGCTAGTGTCCTTTCCTGTGAACCCAATCCATCGTGTAATCTCAATTTCTTCTAATTTTGGGAGTTCAGACTTTATTTGTAACCATCTAGTTAATAATGTACTTGACAATGGTTCATCCCTGGACGAGTTCTCTAGCCAAATATTCTGTAGAAGAATTTTGATGACATTACTACCGGCGATAGTAATCCAACAGGATCAAAGATTTTCGCCGCCCCGGATGCTACATTCCGCTTTGTTGTGGGGTTGTCGTACATGCTTATTGAAACGTGTATTTTGAAATTGTCGGTTATAGGGTTCCAGTGTACTCCAAGTGCCTTAATAGTCTGTTCTTTCTGGAAATCTATAAAGCGAGGTTGTTCTCGAAACTCATAGGGTATATCCTTAACAACCTTGAATTTATTGCTTGTCCACTTGCAAAGCTTGAAACCTCCGCCCTTTAGCATGTTTATTAACTGCTGACAAGATTCTATTGCTTCATCCATTGAAGCGCCTCCTGAGACTACGTCGTCTACATAAGTATCGCTCAGTATGATTCTGGATGCGATAGGGTATTGTTTTTTCTTCATCTTCCGCGAGTTGCTGCAGAGTGCGTATTGCGAGAAACGGTGCTGAGGTTGTGCCGTAAGTAACGGTCGTCAGCTTATATCCTTGATAGGGTGATTTGGAGACTCTCGCCAAAGAATACATTGATACTGCTGATCTCTCACATCCACTTTTATCTGGCGGTACATTTTTTCTATGTCCGCCGTGAATACTATTTTATGTTTTCTCCATCTTAATAGAATGGAGATTAGGCTTCCTTGCAGTTGAGGACCGGTCATCATGATATCATTGAG
Organism: Dioctria linearis; assembly: GCA_963930735.1. Taxonomy (NCBI): domain Eukaryota; kingdom Metazoa; phylum Arthropoda; class Insecta; order Diptera; family Asilidae; genus Dioctria; species Dioctria linearis. The sequence continues at coordinate 153,926,131 of OZ005744.1, read as the reverse complement.
ACATCTGGTGTTGTTTCTTTTGGCCGAAGCGTCGAAGACTACACGTAATTTGGTTGTTGTACTGTCTTGTTTGAAAACCGCATGGTGAGGTAGGTAGTATTTTATCTCACCATCATCTTCGGCTGGAACCATATGACCTAAGCGTTGTATTCCTTCATAAAATCCTTATACATGGTTCAAATACTTTGTCTTGGTTAAATTGTCGCTCCATTTGGAACAGTCGGGCAAGCGCTAGTTCTCTTGATCTGCTCAAATTGGCTTCTTTAGGATTTTGTTTAAATGGAGCGAACGATATATCGACTACTCTCGTCCCGTCTGTGCGTTTGTTGGTAGTAACTTTCACAAGCAATGTCCTTCTGGTGTGGTAATAGCGTCGGCTGCCAGTTCTTCGCATTTCCAAAATCTCTGCAGATCGCTGGTTATATCTATTTCTGATACCATGCAAATAAGTTTATTCTCGTTGTTGCTGTTACTAATAGCTCCAGATGTTGCTGTTACTAATAGCTCCAGATAATATCCACCCCAGCTCTGTTTGTTGGGCAACGGGAGCATCTTCGGTTCCACGCAGAAGATTGCCTAGTATTACCTTCCCAAACACTTCTGCTCCTAATATGATGTCAATCCTTCACGGCTTATGGAATGTTGGATCGGCCAAACCAGGTTTTCGGTATGCGTCCAGTTAGTTGGAATGATTTTATTTGTAGGCAATTTTCTTGCGAGATTTTTTAATACGAGGGCTGTGGTTGTGAGATAGAATGTTGATTTAAATCGTGGCGTTACTGTAATCTCTATACTGAATTTTGTGATTCCTGGACTGGAGCAACCAAGACCGGAAACTGTGGCTTCAATTTTTCTTCTAGGTAATCTTAATTGCTGAGCTGCATTCTCAGTAATGAACGTTGCTTGAGACCATTGGTCAAGTAATGCCCTGAGTAGCACAGCATCTCCTGATTTATTGATTACTTGTATGAGAGCGGTTGCCAGTAATTCGTCATACCCCTTTGTTTTCTTCGCAAAGTGGGCTGCAACCGCTTCGTTTGGTGAGCTATCATCTCGAATTGCTTCCTTTCTTGGATAGTTATTACTTTGTTGATAAGAATGTACCTGCTGGTTTTTGATAATGTAAAAGAGTGTGGTGCTTTTTCTGGCATAACTTGCAGGTGTACCGGCTTTTACATTGTAGTATATTGTGGCCTTTTACCAGGCAGTTCTGGCAAAGGTTTGCCTTTTTTACAGCTTTTAGTCGTTGTGGTACGCTTAGCTTACTAAATGTTTCGCAATGATATATTCTGTGATTTTCTCCACAGATAGCGCAATGCTTTGAAATCATTCCCAGGTATACTTTTGTATTTTTCCCATTTCTTTCGGGTTGTTTTGGTTTCGATGGCTCTACTGCTTCAAGACCTCGAAATCGATTTTCTAGGAATTCAAGAAATTTGCTTAGTTCTTGAACTTCTCTTGGTGTGGCCACTGATTGTTCATAAATTCGGTGAGTTTCTTTATCCAATTTTGTAATGATTATGTGTATGATCAATGGATCCCAATTTTTCGTATCTATGCCTAGATTTTTGATGCCCTCTAGACATTCAATTGTCACGTCATGTAACTTCTTCAAGCCTTCTTTGAACAGTGAAGGTTGTTTTAGAAGTATATTTAATTGCGCTGTCAAGAGAGTCCTCTTATTGTTATATCTTTTTTCAAGAATTTCCCAGGCCGTCTCAAAGTTTTCGTTTGTTATTTGTAGATGCTGTATGAGTTCACTTGGGTCACCTATGAGATTGCCTTTGAGATGGAATAATTTTTGAGCTCCAGACATCTTGTCATCTTTATAGATGAGTTACATGAACAAATTTCTAAATGATTGCCACTTGATATAGTCACCGTTAAATGACGGAATATCGACTCTGGGCGACTTTATTTGTGTTCCCTTTGACTCGTTGGTGCTGATCGAATTTTTAGCTTGAGGATTTAATTTATTCAATACTTCTTGTAGTTGAATTGTGGTAGTTTGATAGGTATCCTTAATGCTTGAGAATATATCATTCTCCATATATTCGTGTTTTGTTCTACCCATCGACATGATCTCTCCATGGTTTCGGACAAGGTGCTCCCAATAGTCATTCACCAACTTGATTTTTTGCATACAGTAAGCTGCAGATACCTCTTCTTTAATTGAAACCGATGCCTTTTGTAGAGTTTCTATAATGACATATCGCTTCTTTATTACCTTCAGTTGATCTTGCAATACTTCAGTGATTTTCGCTCTTGACATTAAATCCGCCAAGGAATTTTCTAACATATCCCGTGTTTCTTCATACAATTTTTCCACGGTGTCATAAAAATTCTCTTTAAAGTATGGCTGTTCTGAATTAGTTTCAGGGTATAGCTCCAGATCATCATTTGTTTTGTCAAAACGTTCCCATAGCTTGCTTATTTTAATCAAACGGGTTTCAAAATAATCCCTTGTTTTACGTACGTCAGGCATCTTTGGTGTGGTTTGTTATAAATTTCTGAAGTTTTACCGCATCTGTCTTGTTTGCTTTAATTAACTGCTCCATAGTAGTATATATTCGTTGAATTTTCGAGTAGCTGATGTTGCTAGATTGAACGGACTTCTTCGCTTCTCGGCAATATTGCTTTAGGTATTAGGACTGAAAAAAATATTTATTATTAGTAAATAAATTGCCTGAGGACACTAAGTTCAACAGGAATTTCTGCGCTGAATAACAATTAACTGCAGACACTAAGTTCTGCAGAGATTTTGTACTGCTTTGAAGACACTAAGTTCAACAAAGCAAGCTCGAAGGACCAATGTTCGTACTGTGAACTGATGGATATAAATTAAACTTGATCGATTGTTATCTGATAATCAATTCAATTTTTATTAATTCGATTCGCTTATTTATACAATAATTACTATACATATATACATAGGATGACAATAAATGAAAAACAAATATAACAAAAATTTATGTCAATGAAACACAAATCACAAGATCAGCATAAATTTACTTCGTAGGCAAAGTCACCGACCGTAATTTCACTTGTACTTCCATGCAATTGCTGGCATAGTACTTTGGTGAATGTAAGAATTGCATAGCTAAGTGAAGGTAGAAATTGCATATTAAAAAATGAAATTACGGTCGTTGACTTATTGATATTGTTCTTTAATAAGTTATGACTAACTATGGATTTGTATCTCTACACCATAGTTTCTTCAACTCTGTCATTTTGGTCTCATAAAAGCCTTGTGTTCGTTTAACAAGGTTCGTTTTCATTCCATTTTCGATTAATCTTTCAATTCGCGAACGCAATATGCTTTCCGTGAGGATTAGTTTACCTACTGAATCCATGTTGCTTTAAATCCTACTATTATAGTTATTTAACCGTGTGGGTTAAATGATGAAGGTAAGCGAAGGAAGCAGTTTATTGCCACGTGTGGGATAAATTGAAAATTTAGTCGAAGAACGTAAATTGATGCCGTGTATGACAAATTGACGTGAAAAATATTTAAATAATTTTTTGTTGCTAATTCTAATTAATTTAATTAACCAACTATTTATTAAGAGTTACTGACATGTAAGTTCAGCAATTAACTATTTATCACGATTTACTGACATGTAAGTTCAGCAATTATAACAAAAATTTCGATAATATTCGAGCTGCCTCGTCTGGGAACCCTGAAGTTTTACGTCTAAGCACGTTTATAAATTAATTTTTGTAGTTTTTAATGAGAACTGCCACGTCTAAGAACAGTTATAACTTAATTTTCGTTGTTTTTTAATTCGAAAAAAATAATTTTTTACAAAATGTTTATCACTAAATTGAGTGTACTAGAATTATTTGCAATCACAACAGTAAACAGGCACACATTCGTGGATGGAACCATCAATAAATCTTTTGTAATGTAGCTGCAATCGATAACTACAGCTATATTACGGCATTTAGGTGGACAGTGTAGCGGTATAAAAAAAAATATGTGTGCTTATGTTTAATGCTGTATTTATTGAATAATTCTAATGTGAAACACTTCATTTTATAAATTCACTACAATTTAATTTTTTCACTAATTTAATTCTGTTTATTAATTGTTCGATTGCATATGTAGTTATTATGCCGTATTTTGGCATATACCTATTTAACTAAATGCAATTTGTAGCATTTTCTAGTTTTACGCGTCATACACTTATTTTAATTCACTTTGCGCTTATTTTAACTTAATTACTTAACTAATTTGTTTGTTGCATGTATCATTAAAATGCCGAAAGCTGGCATGTATTTAATTTTTATGCAAGAAACTTATTTACTAAATTAACGCATTCACTGCCAACTACGAGTTATCTCGTAGTAGCAAACCTTACTCAACAGGCCAACTACGAGATAACTCGTAGCAAGAACTTTGCGATTATATTGAACATAATTTCGATATGGCTTATTGAATTAACTTTATTATTTCATTTTGGCACATGGAAAAAGAGCTTTTTTCAAAAAAACAAACAGTAACGGTTTTATCAAATTGAGCTTTCCCAAAAAGTAAAGCTTTATTGAAGTTGAATTTTTATACATATAAAATTTAGTCGTGCTTAGATTTTTGAGATTAAAGGTTGTTTGTGATTTTCTTAAATAGTATTTGTTTTTAAATAAAGTGTTTATCGTGTTGAAATGGAGGATCAAGACATAGAAAAATATTTAGATAGTTTAGAAGTATCTAGTGACAACAATTTTTCTGCTGATGAAGATGAATATTTGTTAGATGATAATGATGATGAAAGTAGCAGTTCTGACAGTCAAAGTTCTGAGTCTGACAGTGATATTGAAAATATCGCACCTAAACGAATTCGCGTTGGTGAGAATATAACATCTTCAGATAATGATTGGAGTGAAATAAAACAAGATCCTCCTCAGTTTCCATTTAAAGGGATACCATTTATAAATGTTTCTGAAAATTGTATAACACCTGGAGATTATTTTGATTTATTTTTAACAGAAAACTTTTTAACTTACTTGGTGGAACAAACCAACCTTTATGCCAATCAAGAAATTAGTAAAGCATCATTGCTGAGATCATCTCGTTTAAAAAATTGGAAAGATACAAGCAATGAAGAGCTTAGAGTGTTTTTTGGATTATTATTACACATGGGGCCTATCACTTTACCAAGTATATCACATTATTGGAACACAAGTAAACTCTATGGTCTGAAATATTTTCGTAACAGAATGTCAAGAAATCAGTTTCAAATGCTTCTTCGATTTCTTCATTTTTCAAACAACGAGCATCAAACCGCCGACCGTTTATTTAAAATAAAGCCAATCCTACAACATTTCAATGATACAATGGATCACATTTACCATCCAAAGCAAGACTTGTGTATTGATGAGTCCATGGTTCTTTGGAGAGGCCGATTAATTTTTCGCCAATATATTAAAAACAAAAGACATAAATATGGGATAAAATTATTTGAACTCTGCGAATCAAAAGGAATGATATTGAGGGTAAAAATTTATGAAGGAAAACAAGTTGACGGTTGTAAAAATCATGCCAGTGACGTTGTGATGAGCCTAATGGAAGGTTTTCTTGACAAAGGATATAATCTTTACATGGATAATTTTTATAATTCCGTGGGTTTAACAAAAACCTTAACCAATAGATCTACGTATGTGTGTGGTACTTTGAGGGCCAATAGAAAAGAAAATCCGAAAAATGTAATTCAAAAAAAGCTTAAAAAAGGCCAATCAACATGGGCTCGATTAGATTCGGTCGTAGTTTGTAAGTGGAAAGACAAAAGGGACGTACTCACTATATCCAACAAACACTATGGAAACATGGTGGAGGTAATGAATAGAAATAAAAAAATCTCTATAAAACCGGATATTGTTCGGGACTACACCTTGGGAATGGCTGGAGTAGATCGTAGCGATCAAAACATTTCATATTATTCATCATTAAGAAAATCTGTGCGATGGTACAAAAAAATTGGGTTTCAATTTTTCGAAATGTTTATGCATAATGCTTGGCTACTTTACACCCAAAATAATTCAAACAAGAAACTGTCAATATTACAATTTAGAGAAAAGGCTATTGAACACTTAGCTGGTGAATCTAAAAACATTGATGCTCGCATCGAAACTAAAGACAACTTTCACTACTTGGAATCAATTCCACCAACGGAAAAGAAAAATAACCCAACTAAGCCATGTCGTGTTTGTTATAAAGAAAAAAAAAGATGTGAAACGAGGTATATTTGTGCAGAGTGCCCTGAAAAGCCAGCTCTTTGCGTGAACAACTGTTTTAAAATTTATCATCAAAATTAATATACATATTAAGAAGAATAATAATAACAAAAATTAATTATATTTTGTTTTGTCATGTTTTACTTATTGAAATAAAGTTGAATGCTCTTTTTTTTTACATTTTTGTTTGTTTATCTTGAAATCAAATAAGAAATTATGGAAAAAATAAGGTACGATTTATCTCGTAGTTGGCATATCCAAATGAAATTTTGTATAAGTAGGCCAAACTACGAGATATCTCGTATTATTTAAAAATGCCTAAATCTATGTTGGCACCTGGCGTTAGATTTATGAAAACGGCCTTGGCAGTGAATGCGTTAATTGACACAATACTTATCTGTAGAACAAAAAGAACCCAAAAACTTCCTGTCCTCTGCCAACACCCACTGCACACAACTTTTAAGCATGTAAAAATATTGTACCTTTAATGGCACGTTGTATTTTATGCTTATTGCTGAAAACTAAAAAAAAATATTATCTGCTGAGAAAAACTTGCTTGATACTACACTTGTGATCGCTGTCAAGAAACTGAGCGAGATCTTGGGAATTGCCCCCTTTTTATAGGCTCTAAGCGGCCATTTTGACATACGTTCCACAAGAAAAATGCACATTAAGCATATTTTTCGACCTTGCTTGACTTGTATACTTATGTCAAAATGTGCCAATTTCCTTCAACTAATTTATTTTGAATTCTCAATGAATTTTCGTAATTTACTTTATTAAATAATTTAATTTTTCTGAAATTTAACAAGATAGCGGCTTCCTGCCATATTATGATAATTTCCAATGTGGAACGCAAATATTTCTCATTTTTCTTGCATCTCGTTTTCGCATCTTTCTCTTTCCCACTTATTATAGGAATTTAATTTACCTTTTTTCGCGAATATTTGCTTACCTGGTAACTTTCGCGGTTTTTAAGTATTACCAACAGGTAGCGCGCAGCCAATTTCATCTAATTGACTTTCTCGCGAGTCAATTTGACTGTCGCGATCGCGGTATTTTGTTGTGAAAGTTTCGTGTTTATTTATGTGTTTCTTCGGACAATTTATGGATTAATAATCCAGGTAAGTTTATTTTATTGTTTGTAAATGTTTACGTTTTAATTATTGTGAGTTCCAGCATGAACAATTTGCAAGAAATATGCAAATTATACAAAATTGTTCATGTTGGCAAAGTGGTTTTTGAAATGTCAACAATAGTACAAATTGTTGCATTTCACTAATTATAATGTATGTACGTGTTGCAAGTTTTAATGTTTTGCATATTTAAACATATTTGCATGTTTTGCAAATGTTTATTATGCAGAGCATATGAATTTTGCGACGAAATTTCAATGTTTATATTTGCATGTGTTTGTTGTTGTACTGCCAAGAAATTCGTTTTCTTGGCAGTCTTGCATGAAACTACCTGTTTGAATAGTTTTTATTGTAATGTTTTATCAAGTTGATTACTTTAAACTAATATATGTAATCTCTTTTCATTTCAGCTGAGTTGACTGGATTTTCAGGACCACCTTTGGTGAACTGGACCCGACACAGATAGGAAAGTAATAATTACATCGTATAAAAAAATTCTAATATTTTATTATCTTTCAGGTGTGCTCAACAGCCGCCATGTGTTCAAATTCCTTTAAGGCTTACTTGTGTTTAAATGTGTTGTTACTATGCGATGTTCAACATTGTGCTTTGGAGTTAAGTTATAATTGGGGCTCGAGGTTAATTGAGGAAACTCGAGCAATAACTTTCCATATATGTTATTAATATTGTATTGCACAGGCGTAGGAACGTTAACGTATGCCGAAATCGCATCCATTGGAAGGTTAGTACTGGTGTCTATTAACCGTCCCATTAGTATTTATGATACTTCCGTTTGCTGCGGATAAAACAAAATCTGGAGCTCTAGAGCAAAATGTTTTGAATCTATTGAAAGGTATAACGGAAAAGACAGCGCCTGTATCTATTAAAAATGTGAGGTTGTTGTCTTTATCATTAACAAAAAGGCGGCGTGATTTTATTGTCCGACTGTCTGCCGCGATAGCAATCGGACTTACAAGTTTGTTTGTGAAGAAAAGTTTTCTTGCCCCGCTTGGAACTCACAAGGTTGAACGGATTTAGTAGCATTCTCTCGAAACCTATTATGATACCAACAGAAACGATGGTCTCTTTTATTTTGCATCCGGCGGCTATTACTACGAATTTGTCTTCTTTGAAAATTCTGCCTTCTTTCTGTTCTACCGCGTGAGATATTTGTCTTCGTCAAAATCGTCTTTATTTCGCAAATTTGTTTTTCTAATGTAAGAAATCTATCATCTGTATGGGAAGTTGAAAGGTTTCCTTTATTTTGCCTGTCGTCCATTGCACAAATGTCAACTGAACAAGTAGCTTGAAAAATTTTTCAGCTAAATTTATTAATTCTGATACCGTTTGTTTCTCTGCCGCCAACAACGCAATATTTATTTGTTTGGGTAGTCTTCGTAACCACAATCGTTTAATTAAGTCTGCACTGAATACACCTGAATTGCCTGCTAAAGATACTAGAGACCTATAGAATTCTGAAGGCTTTTTGTCGCCCATTTGAGCATTTGAAATAATTTCCTCAAACTTTCTCTCTTCGCTGATAGATAAACAATCAATTAACGCAGGTTATAGAGTAATGCAGAGATTTTCTCGTGGTGGACTTCTGAGCTAGTCTAGAGCGGAAACAACTACATCCTGAGGAAGTGCGGACACGATATAATCAAATTTTGTACGGTCTTGTGTTATTTGCCTTATATTGAATTGGGACTCGACTTGAATAAACCAAGCCCCAGGACAATCTGTCCAAAATGGAGGTAATTTTATAGAAACGGCCCCTAAAGTGGGTAAAATATTTTCACCAACCACGCCGCTATTGCCTCCTGTGGAGCTATGTTTATCTTGTTCTTCGTTTTCCATATTTTTACTCTCTTAAAGAATTTTAAGAATATTAACTTTAGAAAAATGGTACGAACACGTAATTTTAAGGTATTGACAACTATCGTAACAAAAACAAAATGTTTGCAATGAAAATGTTTCACAAAAAAAAAATTAAATCGCTAGCCGCTGTCCAGTCAGACAAATAGCAAGCCATCAATGCGCTCCTCACTTTCTCTTTTGATTTCTATAATCAATATAGGTGTGTGATATATAATGAAATTTTTACACATATATATAAATAAAATTTATGTAATTATTATATGCAGCTATAAATGCTATATATGTACTGATTTTTATTTTGTTTTACCTTATTTCTTTTTTAAATTAATTAAAAATAAAATTCCGTTCCGCCCTGAATTGAAATAATTGTTACGCTTTCTATATCCGTGCTGCTCCTAGCCTGCCGATATTGTATCCGGAATTTACAAGTTGTGATATTCCTTTGCGGCAAATTAGTCCTTAATGCCCCTTCTTGAGCTGCTCTTTTTTAGAATTTTCTGGGCATGCCGTCCAGTTTGTCGGGGTCACCAATTGTCGCGTGTTGTCATCAATAGTTCAATAATATTTTGGACAACCAATTCAAAAGAACAAATTTATTATGTACAAAATCTCGTACCAATAAAAAACAAGAAACACAATCTGAATAATTGATTAATTATTTACAATTATTTACAACACACGCTGTCCTAATCTAGAACGCTACAGTTTGTTATTTGTTTGACAGAAATAAGTCCCCGAAAGAGAACTTTTTGTTTTCTACGCTTTCTAGCACAATATTTATATAAAACTCAGCGGGTATGTTTTTGGTTGTTTACTGAGTTGAGTATTGCTCACTACAGTTCTCCTATACCGCTCAGAACCCCTTTAGAGTAGTATCTCCTACGCATATTTGCATAAGTTAGTTGTGATGCTAACAGTTTAACAAAATCAAACCCTTCCATCTTCTTTGCATCTCTGTAGCTTTGATGCAGAATGTAGGAATTTATCGAGCTCATGTTTACTATAGCGTAAAATAAAGCGACGGGCCATCTATTTGTTCTACGGGTTGGTGAATAAACGGAGCATTTTAGGTCCAACGAGTCCACCCCACCTTTGGTGGAGTTATAAAATGATATTATCTCCGGTTCGCCGGAGGTATTTGGTTTGCGGCTGTCGAAATGCATCGATGATATTAGACGAACTGCTTACCTTTTCTTTGGCACATAAGACAATAGAGTCATTCTTTCAGATTAGACATATAAACAGGTTCCAACACTACAGCTGGTAGAAATTCATGTGGTATTTCTCTTTTATTTATTTTTATCATTCCTGCATAAGTCAAACTAATATTCTGAAGTTCATTCAGTAGTTGTAAAGACGAGAACCAGTTGTCAGCGGTCACATTACGATTTGAACCACCGATTGGGTTTGTAAGGCGTAGAGATACTTTGTAGGAATTGCCAACTTTTTCCTTCACAGGATAAAGTCAATTCGTCAGAACCTTTTCCACAATAAAAATATCCATTATAACAATAATTGTTGCGGGCGTCAGTAAGGCTAAGTATTTTCAAGCCATATTTGATTGGTTTGCTTGGCAAATAAAGCTTGAATTGACATTGTCCCCGAAATCCGACCAGCATCTCATCTACACAAACATTTTCTCTCAAGCTGTACAGAATTTGACAATTAACTTTGAACATTTCACATATATTAGATATTGCGACATAGCAAAGAGAAAACAGCACGACTCGACCTATCTGAAGAAAATAATGATGCCAAACTTTCCTTTCCAGACTTGAAAACAGATGCATATAAAAGCATACCTAGGAATGCGTAAAATTCAACTCTATCGAGATCTCTTAATTTCGCTCTATTTTTATCTTCAAATCCGCTTCTGTTAAGCTGAAGTTTTTTATTTGTACATATTAATATTTCGTTAATCATGTCATTTGTACACTATAGCTCGCATATCTGAATAGGTTCTGTTTGATATCCCAATGCAAGTCAATTGAACTATAATACTTCGTTTCGATGTTTTGACTCTTCGGCTAGGACTAACCTTTGCCCACTTGTGGCGATTCTTTCCACGGTAATATCTTGAAGTTCCCTGATCAACTACATCCTACTCATTGCTCGATAATTCTTCCTCCTGCAACTGTCCGGATCTAGGATTAGCTCTTTGAGATACAACTCCAGAATGGTCTTCGTCTTGAGAAAACTGATTGCTGTCATTTAATCTTCAGATGAGTCTTGCTCAGTTTCCGTATTATGAACGCTGTCCAAATTGAAGTTTTCATCGAGTTGCATATCCTCTACATCACTCATACCGCTCTCCAATTCCTCTAGATGACTCATTTTTCTGGTTTTTCTAAAAAAAATTAGAAATAAAAATAATAACTTACATGCAGATCGTGGGTCTTATAGATCTAACCTGCCTTATTTCCCGTCGTTGCACTCACTCGACACAGCTTTTCACACTGCCACAAAGCAGTGACTGAGTCAAACAAAGGGTACTGTGGCAACTGAACGAAACTAGCCGGACGAAGTAAAAAATGTTCAATACTGAACGAAGGAATTGGTCTATTGGACCCATGTACGGTAAGTAAAATTTAAAGTTCATATATATATTTCTGTTTAAGCTAGGACAGTGAAATATGGATCATTTGAAAGATAGGATTTCAACCTAATGAAAAAAAAAGTGAATCTTAAAAATATACGCGAAAAAGGACATCAAGAGTATGGATTTTATCCATTATCCTTGAATATCCTGGAAGACGTACTTTTGATTTTAATTAAAATTACAACATGGGATCTCAACGGGATCAAGTAGTAAAAAACCAGGAAACATTTCAGAAAAATACATTTATAACTACGTACAAATAAAAAAAAAAAGGTTTTTATACAGGGTATCCCATATGTGATCTTCCATCAGAAGGCTATGGATAGCCCACGCTTAGATAAGTAAATAATTCTATGGCAGTTATAGGGAAAGCCTTACAGTTTTCGAGATAACGGGATTTAAAAATATTTGGGTATATTTCTATATATATCCCTATAACTTCTTAACGTTGCAGCCTATGATGATCATTTTAAATTTCGTAGATTGACAATCGTTGGACCTCTCTAATGATGTACAACGTTTACACCTGCCCTTGTCCGCTTTGAAGTTATGGTTCAACAAATTTAGAATTTCGGATTTTTAACTCGATTTTATTACACTATAGCTCAGTCAAATAAGGGCAAAAAAGTGGCGAACCTCGTAATATAAGCGAAGAAGCTGTAAATTGGCATAAACCTTTGTTTGGGTATTCGTGTCTGCGTCACAAGATATTCAAGGTCAAAGATCGCGAAAATCGGTTTTTTCAATTATCTAGTTTTCTATGGAAAATACGTCATTCAGGATCATTATGAAACTTGTATATTATAAAATTACCTACAATTTTCGTCGTCTTCGTAATGAGGTTGCCCCAGGTCTATGTCGACATCGTTATCATCGTCCTCGTTACAGCTCGAGGCCTTTATGCACGTTGTCTCCATCGGAATCTCTGGGTTTTGATGAGTCATTGAGGCACGGTTGGGCGTTACATTGGCCATCAATTATCAATCTACGAAATTATAAATCATCATCATAGGCTCCAATATTAAGAAGTTACAGGGTGATATATAAAAATATACCCAAATATTAATATATAATATAACAAATATTAAATCCGGTTATCTCGGAAACAGTCAGGCTTTTAACCCACCTCCCATACAATTTCTTACTTGTCTAAGTATGGCCTACACATAGCCTGCTGGCGCAAGATCACATATGGAACACCCTGTTGAGACACATTTTTATTTTTAGTAGTTATAAATGTATTTCTGTGAAAATTTCCTAATTTTTACTTCTTGATCCCGTTGAGATATCACGTTGAAATTTTAATATGTTTTGGGAGATAATATAAGGTATAAAATGTAAACAAATGAATAAAATTAAAAGTGCGTCTTCCAGGATATTCAAGGTTAAAGGATAAAATCCTTATCCTTGATGTCATTTTTCGAGCATATTTTTACGATTCTATGTTTTTTTAATTAGCTTGAAATCCTATCTTTCAAATGAGCGATATTTCACTGTCCTAGCTTAAACAGAAAAATGTATATGAATTTTTAAATAAGACTAGGATAGCATTTTTGCGAAATTTTGAAAATGCCATAACTTGCGAAATACTGTAGAAGGAAATTTTTTAATTCGTATTTTGATTTTCACAAAACCTCCAAGTATGCAAAACTGCAACAAAATTGGTGATGGTCATCTCGCACTTATCAGGATTTTTGTTCGATTTGCTATGAAATTACCCTAAAGGGGATGTCGCAACTTGCTAAAAATGTGACAAAAAATTTTCCAGCCTATCCAGTAAAAATAGATAAAATCAGAAAGTAATATTCAGTCATTGAAAAAATTCTGTTATTAAAAATTAGCTAGAAATGACAAGCAAAAGGTAAGTAGAAATATCTCCTATATAGCATTGAAATGATACTGGAGGCATCTCCTACAGTCTATACTCAAAGTATTCTAGTAATTTTGATCAATGGCATCGCGATTTAAAAATTTGGCATTGAACTAAATACCACGTTTGGAAAGGTGGATAAGGTGTATTCCTCCCTGCGAATGTTACGAATGTCCGCGTATATGTTCTCACAAACTGAAGCTTGTTACAGCTACCACGCTACCAGATTTTCAAATGTTTTATTTTTGATATTAGACTTTTTGCTTTTGTTACGCACATATATCAGAAATCAATCTTGTCCTCGAAACAGTATTTTACCCCAGTTCTAACTGGATAAGCTAACCGGTTGTTAAAAAATTATAATATCAGCACTGAGTTTGGGCCTCAATCTGTGAAAGAAGGGCCACAAGTGAGAATCGGCAGATCGAGTGGGTATAAAAAAACAAAAAGGTGTATAAGTGATCATAGACTAGACTTGACAAGAAGCGACAATTGAAATTGTGACTGGTCTAGAGAAATTGAAAAAAAATTATCTTCCGGCATGCGACAGAATATTTGTTTTCTTTTGTTTGGCTTCAAACTTATGTGATTATAGCGATAAATGAACGTTGTAAATCCAGACTCTGTAATTTAAAAGTACTGATAGGTCCCGTGGTTTACGCTGTCTACGCGAAAGGCCACGCGGGGCAAAACTTTATCCTCCCTTATCAGAATACTTGCCGCACCCATCATCTGTGCTAGCATGCACTCATCATAGGTTAGAGTGGATAACAATTTGTTATTTGTTGTTTTCCGTAGAAGATAGTTTTATGCAATTTGAAATTTTTATACAATCTTAAAGCAAGTCAAGTTGTATAACAAGCATCATTATTATTCGACCATTTACGTAGGGTAGTTGTTGGATTATTTTGATTCACGTCTGCAGGTTTATCTACGAATTTACATATAATCTTAAATCTTTCCAGAATTTATTGAGGCTTTTCATCTATGCAGAGAGGTAAGCCATTCCTTCGAGCGCTTTACAATTTTCATTTTATTTATATGGATTCTTACTACATATAATGTAAGTCTAAACCCTGGGTTGCACTTGCCTCTACTTGAGAGATACGATTTGGAACATGACAGAAAAATCTACCTTGTGAATTTCAACAATTCTCTAAGGGCACAACAATGAAACTCCGAAAACGATTTTACTATGAAATAAGATAGGACAAAGAAGCTCAAAAAATGTGTGCAAATAAAAATCAAGTTGTACGTATTCAATGTTTTCGATACGCATTCCAAAAATAGATGTTTTATGAGATTTTAGTAACAAGAAATAAAGGAAAAATGTCTTCTAGCATTGTAAATTTGTTTTGTATTCAAACAATCCTTTCATTATCTAATATTTGTGGGGATCTAATTTTTAATTGGCTTTATACCCTAGATGAAATCTCATAGTGTGTACTAAGTTTGACATTCCGTTTGAAACGTATAAAAATAATACTGGTAGAGCAAAATAGATTGGACACCCACGCATAATATTAAAAGTTATTTTGCTTTTTGCATGTCCGCGTGTATGTCTGTCTATCTGTCTGCCTATCTGTCTGCCTATATATCTACCTATCTATCTGCCGTCTGTCTGTCTGTCCGTCAATTAATCCGTCTGTCAGTTTTCACCGTATCTCGAGAACGCATTTAAGTTCGATTTCACTATATATTTGGACACTGCCTGAGAACGTGTCGACTTAGAAAGTTAAAATTTTGTATGCGGCGTTTTCATAAAAACTGTAAATACAATTTCAAAACTGAACTAAATCGGGCAGCCTCTTTTGGATTTGTTATGCGAAAATTGCAGTGTTTTACGTATACTATGAAAACGATCAGTCGTAAACGTTTTTGTCGTACTGGAAGATCCTGCAGAATATAAAATCCTATGAAATATGTTATAATCATGTCAACTGTCCAAGGAACTGCTCTGAAAATTAAAATAACAGGAAAAAACACGTCAAAAATCAAAGTTCCCCAGAAACCATATGAAATTAGACACGGGAATTTAGCTTCGTGAGAATTAGTATTAGATCAATTTTACTTTGTTTCCCTGTTTCTCGTGAATTTAGTAATTTTACTTAGAATTGTAAAAATATGAGTCTCAAAAAATTCTTCTATTTCTTCTATGAATGTTTCTAAAAATTGTTAGTTCGAGGCCCTAGCAAGAATTAAATAAATAATTCGGTAAAGAGCGAATCGGGCTCGGGTAATCAGGGCTCTTCACCAGGATTTTATCAACGAACTATTTATGTACCAAATTTAAGTGTATTTAAATCTCATCAAAATTTTCCTGTGATAACTGAAATATGAATTAATTGTGCCACATTTTTCTGAAACATCAGTAAATGTACGTTATCGCTTAGTATGTGTTTTCTCCTTTAGCTAGCTCTATATTTCATGCTACTGACACTACTGTATTTCCAAATTTCAATAGTATTCAAATGCATAGATGCCAGAATGATATTTTTGTTTGTTTCATTAGTAAGAATGATCTTAGAAATTAACATACAAAAACATTTCACTAACTATGAGGTTGACGGAAAAAACTAGTTTTGATGTTGTCTACGACTCAATGCTGACTAATTCTGATAATATAAAAATTTAGCCATAGAAACTTATAAGATTAGGTGGGCGGTACTTTTTCTTTCCGCAGATTTTGGGATATTTCTTTATAACCAACTCACCCAATAATTTTGAAATGTTTTTTTTATTTTTTTATTCTTTAATATATACCTTCAAACGATAAAATTATGGGATATTTCTTTATAACCAACTCACCCAATAATTTTGAAATGTTTTTTTATTTTTTTATTCTTTAATATATACCTTCAAACGATAAAATTAATTTTTTTTTGGGAGAGCATAACCTACCAGTATTGAAAATAAGAAAAACATATTTGATAATATTTGACTGTCAAAATATGCGATCTTATAATAGCTCCATTTTTCTCCTTTTTTGTATGGCATCTTAATAAAAGTGGAACTATGGAATTATTCTATAATATTATTAAACTTACCTATAGATTACCATAGATTTGGGCATGAACAAGCAAGAAAAAAATTCAAATGGAGCTATGACTCCTGTTGAGTTATAGCTCACGGGAAATACTTCACAAGTCATGAAACAGAAATCCATATGTGTGCGGGCTGGTCCGATTCTCTAAAATGATCTATAATGATGCTTATGGAAAAGCGGACAGACAATGATTTTATATATCTTATAGGACTTAAACTACTATCCATACAGGAAAATAGTCCCCCAGTAATGTTAAGCTTGGCTCCTTACCTTCTCAAACGATATACTTACTATATACTTTACTCAATAAAATAGGTTTGATTAAAAAGTAATCTTACCATATGAATATATCCAATTAACTTTGTACCATAACTTACATATAACTTAGCAAGATGATTCATCTGGCCTCTAGAACTTCAAAATTTGTGTGATTATTCGTTGAAGCGGTCGTGAGGTAATAGACGGGAACAAGCACAAATTTAAGACTAAGAGAATGTTGCTATGTTCACTTTGTAACGAAGTTACATACATTTCAGCTAGACACCAGCGAAAACGAGTGTCTAGCAGCCGCAACAATGTAAGCCAGCCGCCGAGAGGAGAGCACACTACTGACAAGCAGCTCAGTAGTGTCCCGTGCTGGTGGCGTGATAGTAGAAGGGAGCATTCTACGCCCGACGCCATCAGCCAGCCTGCCTATAAATAGCCGGCAGCCAGTAGTAAGGTCGCTCAGTCGATCAGCAAGCATCGAAGTGAACTCATCCGAAAGCTACAAGTCACCGTTCAGCAAAATATCCGACCGCGACTGTACAACTCCAAAGTAAACAGAGTTGACCCCCACCAGTGGAATACCAGAAGGCTGGCTATAAAAGTCAGTCAAGCACCGAAAGATTAGTCAGTTGCCTCCCAGCAGCTCGACTAGACACATCTCTCGTCCAGTCCTATCCGCAAGTCGTGTTGACTAGTTCAACGGCAAGCGCACGTTAATCGTGCTGGCCTGAGAATTAGTAAGCGCACGCATTCCGTCCCCGTACCCCCGTGTAGGCTACTCTGCCGATAAGCGCACGTTCATCGTGTTGATCACAAGAGTAGCGAGCGCATGAATATCAATTCCGTCCCCGTACCGTGTTGGCTACTCTGACGACGAAGCGCACGTTCATCGTGTTGGTCAGAGGAGTAGTAAGCGCACACGTACATTCCGTCCCGTACCACCGTGTTGGCTATTCTGACGACAAGCGCACGTCATCGTGTTGGTCAGAAGAATAGCGAGGGCATGCTCCGTCCCGCATCCCCCGTGTTGGCTATTCTGACGACAAGCGCACGTCATCGTGTTGGTCAGAAGAATAGCGAGCGCACGCTCCGTCCCGCATCCCCCGTGTTGGCTACTCCTAACGACAAGCGCACGTTAATCGTGCTGGTCTAAGGAATAGTAAGCGCACGCTCCTACCCCGCACCTACGCCGCGTAGTCTTAAGTTATTGTAAGTAAGTGAGTGAGTGTAGATTAAGTAGTGTGTGTATTCCGTATACCGCCCGAACCGCAGAGCTAGAACAGCGCTCTGAACCCAGCAACGTCGAAAAACGGCCCTAGCCAATCTCCTGACTACCCGCACACCAACAACCGACGTTACAACTTTGTCTCCGCCACCCGGTGTC
This sequence comes from Dioctria linearis, assembly GCA_963930735.1. NCBI lineage: Eukaryota > Metazoa > Arthropoda > Insecta > Diptera > Asilidae > Dioctria > Dioctria linearis. The sequence goes on along the minus strand of OZ005744.1, from coordinate 153,907,720 downwards.
CAAAGATAACCTAATAAGAAGATAGGACACACCCGAAAAAAATTTGAAATTTTACATGGTTTTTAGACCGCAACAGTTAACAACTATCGTCTTTTGCATGAATAGGGCAAAAGAACTTGGCTATGCATTATTGTAGTATGATTGAGACAACGAGTTAAAAACAAGAATTGAGAGAACGTAGGATTACCCGAACGACGAAGTCTTCTTGAACATTTCCAAAATCGTTTCAAACTATTCATAATAACGTAGATCGGATCACACTACCTCAATTTTTAAAGATAGGGACAAATTTCGCTTTCACCAAGGTGCCTAGAGGAGATATTAAATTGCTGTCAAATAAAATTTTCATTTTTCCTGAAAATATCAGAGTATCCAGTTTGAGTTTCTCCCAATTAATCTCTTCAGAGCAAAACGAATGTAAACAAGCATGTTCTGTTCAATTATCATAGGAATTACACACACAAACATTGGTATTGCTATAGAAAAACATTGAATAAATCCCTGAATATTTTAGGAATATCGGTTTTCAAAAAAGCATGGGAACAAATTATGAAAGTAAAATCTAAGCAAGGCCCCTTCTCATTTTTTTGCAAAAATGAATCATTTGTCATTCTGTTTCGTTGCATGCAATCTGCGCTTTGAAATTTTTTATCATTATTCATTAAAGTTTTAAAGAGAGTTTGATGTCTTTGTTATTTTTTTTCCTTTCTCGCAGTGTACATTTTCAATGTAAAACAGTCAGAAAACTAGCCCGTGTCCTATCTTGTTATTACAATACCTAGCATTATGGGGAATGCAGACGCTGGGTCTGGTGTTGGTGTTTTCACGACCCGCCGACTACAGGTTACTGGGTGGCGAGTGGCCGGTCATTAAAAAGCAGAGAGTTTTCGTAAAATTTGTAAGAGCGGGTCGTATTATTACGACCCGGCATATAAAACTTTTCAATATACGAGACGCATGCTTTCTGTTAGATGTTCTCTTCTTATACTAAAGGGCGGACAATTTTTATTTTTTCATTATTCGTAAGAAATTCTTAATTTTATACTTTTTATCTCTCAATGTTTACGTTAATTTTCGTTCGCAAAAACATTAAAATGTACTTTTCTCGAGGAAAAATGTAAGAAATCAATAATTTCTTGTCGAAAATCAAAGGATGAGAAATTTTCGACCTTTTGGTATAAGTTTAATTGGAAATATTCGCTGTTGGAAGGTAGAAAAGTCAGCTTTCGGTTCAGCGTTTTCGTCTTTCGATTTACAAATGACTTAACTGAACTTGTGGTGTAACGTCACTGACTAAAGAAGACGAAGATGAAGACTTTAATTCACACAGGCCCTCACTATATTATTATGCTTAAATTCTATTCTATGCTTAACATCTAAATACGCTTATGATTGGTTTGGTATGTTATTCGTAAATCGTAATTCGTCTCCTTACTCACCTGGAGTTTTCATTTAATTGGTTCTGTTTTATTCAGTATTAAGATCATTTTATTTCTGACAGTACTAGAACAGGAATGCCAGATATAACTAAAACTGCTTTATAGATTTCAATGTTGCCAGCAGTATATTTAATTTTTACGCGACTTTGCGCGCTGAATAACATATAATTACCTGTCAGTTAACCCGCACTAGGAAAAATCATCCCAGTTTCGGGTAATTAGACGACAATTGGCAACGTTGTTAAAAATACTATCGTTCTTCCAGTTGTCGTTCTTAACGAATGGTTACGTTAGCAAGAGGAACTTTCTTCGTTAAGAACAAACAGTAATGTCAGTATAAAAGAAATTGCTGTACAAATTATGCGTCTGCAGTACGATAGTAAGTTAGATTTAATTGCTGTACAAATACTGCAATTGCAGTATATCGACAACACTAAGCAGGGAAATTATATTGGAAATATACAAGTTCATGTAATGTTAGATGTTAGGATGTTAGATGTTAGGTAATGGCAGCTCCATCTCTGAATTGTAATATAAATAAAAGGGAACATTTGGCAGTGGGGAGTAGCACGGCAGCACTCACAACTTATAAGGAGCAGAAGTGCTTCGATTGAGTAAAACGGCAACATGGAAACTAAGTACACATTTATTATACATAAGAGGATATAGTACCTATATATGCAAATCTATATATGTATATACATACACAAATATGTGCATATATATGGTACGTCAAAGTGAGATACAGCATAACCAATTGATTCTTTTTAGAATTATTCCTGCAGAAATACGGAAAATCTGTGCCTTTCAGCTTTTCTCTCTACTTCTATCATATCTCATTAAATTCGTGTTTCACTTTTCCGTATTATATATACACTTTCTAAGAGTCAGACTGACGTAAGAACAAGGCAATTTGTTCTGATTTATCGGGATAAATAGGAAGAACAGACGAACCGGAACCAATTATTAGTTCAATAGGCTGCGAAAATGCAGGAACAGCTGCCAGGATTTTCTTTTCGTGCTCTAGAAATCGACAATCAATAGAAAACATATTTGTGACTTTTTATTCAGGTATATGAATATGACTTCGGAAATAATTTATTCACATATATCATACATACAATACATAGCTGTGGTTCTTGGAACAGCAGGCTCTGCGTTTTTTAGGATTTCTTTTGGAATAAAGCCTGCATGTAGTTGATTGTTGCGCTTCTGTAATTAAATTTTATCAACAGAACACCTCCCCTGAAATGACTATTCTGAATGAAATTGCAACTACCCGCATATTGCTTGCATCTCAATAGCTATAGTGTATGTGGGTATACGATTTTACACAAAGGGGTAGATTCCAATCTAGGTAGGTACAATACCAAACAAGAATTATTAAATTTAAATGCTTAACATTTCCAATTACAATTTCACGGCAGATTAATATTTTGGGATGTAGGAAACGCTGTCTGGTCTTAAAGACCGCTGATTTGATCCAGTGTGATATGGGAAACCTATGTAAGTATTACCTCCAGCCACAAATTTTCTGAATTCCTGAAAAAATATAACTGTGCATCATCAGAATATGAATTTAATGATTAAATAATACATTTTCTGAGAATAAAAAAACACAATCAATTGATACAATACAATTTACTTGAGAGAAAATATCAAATTACCAATTCCAGTTCTGTGCAACTTCCGAACATAATTAGAATTAAAAAGCACAAAACAAAAATTCAACCATTGACGACAGAACTAAATTTATAATGAAAACTTACAAGTCAATACCTTCAAGATTATATGGACTCCCAAAGATATACAGTAGAAAGGGAAGTTAATGGTTGCTTGCCCTTTCTGGACTTTAATCTTATAAGAAGAAGCAAAGAGCTCATCACTGATTGGTAACAACAACGCACATCATCCGGTTGGCTACTACATTTCAAATCTACTCATCCTAATTACCAAAAAAAGAATCACATAATCAAAAACCAGTAGATTTTAAAACTTGACTAGGACAATTCAATCCGCTTAATGTTACCGTTAATTTATTACAAGTGTTATAGTTATTTGAGATTTTGTTATAATTATATTTATGTTTATCTAAATTCAATGTTATATCGGATTAGAGAGTTAGAATAGCTCGTATGTAAAAAATAGATTCAGCAAATTTTATTATAATAGATAAGCAAATATATTTGTATAAATAAGTGAAAGTGCTTCTGAGGACGGCAACGATATTTGCCCAAATGTTAAGCCAATAAAGGATTTTAACATGATTAATTAAATTTTTATTAATCACTGACTGCTACACCCGAGAACATAAAATACATCAGTAATGTGGAAAGCCCATTCACAAGAAAAGTATGTCAATACTTGTAAAAATCGTTTTGTATAATTAAAAAATCTACGTCTTTGGAGCGGAATGGCGGCTTCTTGGAACAGTTATAATGGTATGGCATTGTGATTCTCGTGAATGGCATTGCGATACCGCTATGTTTTTTTTCATGGACTACAAAAAAATGCAAGAGTTTTTGTGTAATAAATCGTTTGAATACCGTAATTTTTCCGACAATTTTAATTAGCCTATAATTACGTCACACAGGCCAGCCATAAAATTGTGATTTTCGTTTCTTAAATCATCTACTTAATTCGACCCCCTAAAGGTCACCATACTTGTAGCAAATGACTTGAATTTTGCTGTAGTCATCTCCTGGTCTATTAGTTGATGTATTTTAGCTTCAAAATCTCAAATATTGCTAAACACAAATCTGTAAAGTCGGGATTGAGCTTGATTGGAATTAAGGCGAATTATCTTGATGACCGTCCTTTCAGCAACCAATCGTATTCCTTACCCGAAAGTGTCGGTAGTTTTCGCTTGAAGAAGTCCTATATAGCCTTCATCTAACGTCTCAAAATTAAGCAGATGCACGACTGATGAGGTAGTCGAAAATTTTGTGACGACTGCCCTGCCCATTAAGAACAATGGAAGTAGTCCACTTTGCCATGAGTTTACAGCCCTAGAGGGTCTCTACGATCCAATGATTAGATTTATTCTCTGTTCCAGTAAATTCTTCAGACAGATGTTAGTTCATTGGATGTTCATGGCATGATCTTTATGGTCTCTCCACCTTCTATACCAAAAGCCTTTCTTCTGTTCATTGCATAATCTGTATGGTCTCTCTACCTCCTACACCAAAAGCCTTTCTTGAAAGGTCATTTGCATATGCCAAAATGGGAGGACTCACATTTGTATCAGGCGGACGTACTGAATATTTTTCAATCAGTCTTCAGAGATTCACCAGTGGCGGCTCGAACGAAAAATCATAAAGCATATCTGACAATGGACAGACCTGTATGATTGTTCGATGATAGGAGGGAGGAACTAAAACTTGTCCATGATGCTTAATCAAAATTGCTGAACCCCGAAGAACTTGCCGAAAATATTGAGCTACCTAGGCCGAAATTCGAATGCCTCGATAGTAGTCTGGGGCCGTTTGTTGGTTCAATGAAATCATAGGCATTTGTGCATCTGTCTGTTAATGGCGGGCAACAAAATATGTTTGGCTACCCTGATGATGGTCCAGGTATATTACTGAAGCAATCACTGAGAGAAAAATCACGTCAACTACTTTGCTGAGAGGTTTGTGAACCATATTGCATAGAATCACTGGCCTGCAGTTGCTCCTGCCATGTAAATCTCCTTTCTTTTGAATCAAGCGCATAATAGACCTCTTCCACCTATACGGGAAAACTGAGTGCGTCAAAACCGCCGAACTGATGACCTTCACAAATCAGGAATTAATAAATTGCTGACATGAATGAAGAATTGTGGAGTCAAGCCGTCAAAACCAGGCGAAGTGTATCGCATTAGATCCTTTATGGCGGTGATCACATCCTTGAATGTGATCACCAGGAGGTTTTTACTCACAGCAGAGAAAGTAGGAATATTCACAAGGAATTCATGTGTGGGCGAGGATTTTGTACACTATAATTCAGAATAGAGACTACTGCAGTAGCTTCGAATATATTTGGATAACTGCTTTCCGTTGAGGACTTGTATATATTCACCAACTTTGGACACGGCTTCACAAATAACAGGACTTGTAGTTGCTGGAAGGAGTACTCGGTTGGAGGTTCCCCACTCCCTCTTCCGATTTGCAAACTAGTAGAAGATCCATATTGTGTTTTAAGCTTGTCTTAACATGCGATCTGTTATTCTATTAAAATGAAGGATCAACTCCGGCTGAATTGAAAGAAGAGCTACCACTCGAATACATCGCCCGACCAGCTGGAAGCTTGATATCAGTTAGGTTGTGAAATTTGCGTGGATAAAGGATCGTGTTAGAAACTTTACCACATCCCACCTGTCACTAAGCAAACGAAAGCCAAATTTCCTGTCTTACTAATTGTGACAAAATACAATGATCTGATTGATGAACTACTTTAAATTTATTAGGCAGTTGTTTACGATCTAGTAGGCAGTGTCTTCTCAACTATACACGATTGATAGCCATCTCATAAAATACTGAGAAAATTCCCCAATCGAGCAGTATTAACGGAATTGAACTCAACGCCGGAATGTTGTTCCATTCAGGGATTTAGAATGTAGTTAAAATCACCTCCGAGGATAGTTACACCACTAAAATTCACCAGATAGAATTGAACACTACCAATGAGACTACCTTATCATGAGGAGTTACACGTTTACTACTTTGAGGTTTTTGTCCTGTGTGAATAGCTCCAAGGAAGAAGCTAAGCCTGTGATGATATCTGCATATAAGATGAAAGTGTAAATTTGTTGAACCTAATGATGAAGACATTAATAATCCTAATACTCCAAGAATAATTTTGTGAATCACTCCTAGATCCAAAAGATCTATGGGATCTATAGGGAACTCCATAACAATTTTCTCGGCGAGGCGCAAGTGTTGCATACATTGCATATCCAGTGTGCAAATAAAAATGACGCTTAAGCTATGTGTATGTGCCTTTCGTAAGATACGTATCCTGCAGTGGTGTAATGTCTATATCGGAAATTTTGACGAGTTCTTCCACATTCAAAGAGCTGAAAAGCTAAAAACGATGAGTCTTTGATTTCTCCTGACGAGAACGACCGATCAATGATGCACCTGCATCACCTCTACCATCTTATTTTGAAGACTGCCATAATAGGCCGCATTGTTGTTTTTCTCCCTCTTTCTAACTCCAGTTACAAGAGTGGAAGTGTGGATGTAGCAACACCCAGCGCCCTTAGAATAATATTCAAGATTTTATCTGGATTCTTGTTGAAATTGAGCTGGTCCCGAATTCCCCGGAGCTTCTCCTTGGAGACTGTCCCGTCTCTCTCGCAACTTCAAACTGTCTGCAAGTCGAGATGGCACTGCTTCAACAGTCTACTTACTGAGACAACGACCTTTGCAGCCATAATTTCCTTTGCCTCAAAAAAATACTGGCTGTTCCACAAAAGAAACTTGCTGTTCCACAATACCTGATTGAGCGCTGGAAGAAAGTTTGTTCTCGAGAGCCACTAGTATAGTAATTGTCTCCTTAGTCTCCTTGTCCATGTCAATCTATATAGTATATCGAGGCGGAAATTCTCAGGTAGAAGCCTGGCAAAGGCGTACATATTGATATGAGCGTGGCTTCCGGCTCATAATTCATACACATATATTTCGAAAATGAATCAAAAGTTCTCTTTATTACATCTACTCTTTACTTTTACAAACCCAAAAACAATCACAAACAATTCTACTTTAACTATCACTACGAGTATATCAATGTACTTCAACTTATCGCAATCCAATTAGAGCACTTTCTTCTATTTATTTGCTTTCAATTGTATTCACTGCACTCTCTAAGACTAGGTTCACAAAGCAGTACGATTGAGCATATGAGGAGTAGTGTAATTGTATATAAGAAGATTGGGGAAGTAAAAGAAGGACGTAAAAGAATTTTAATGTAATTATTCAATTTGATCACGACACAAATATCCGAAAGCAATCGAGTTGATGAAAATAAAAATTGGTTTGGATATTTGTTCTGTATTGGATGAAGCTAGTGTCCTAAGATGCTTTAATTATTTGGGGTTTAATAATAGAACTTTAGAATGCAAGAATAAAGTTGTAATAAAACAATGAGATTTTGGGTTTAAAAATGGACTTCACCCATAACACTTTTAACTAGTAACGTGTACTTAAATAAGGTTAAAATAATAAATCAACAAGTAGGTATATAGCACCAAATGCAAATGAAAGATTCACATGCCATAAAGTAGAATTTGATTTGATACTTTAAGCGAAACTCGCCTGAGAAATGAAGTACATGAAGGGGAGATCTATTTAAATGGTTATGACCTAGTTAGTTGTGACTCTAGCTCAAAGCATACGAGATACCACGTAGAAGGAAAGTGTATTAACGTGGTAGTATTATACAGATCACCTAGCACTGCAAAAAGTGATTCTGTACATTATTCCATGGATTGGTCCAATATATGGAGGATGTAGGCGGAGATATATTATAACAGGGGACTTTAATATTAACTGCATGGGGAGTAGTACATATGTATAAAAAACAATTACCGGCTTTAACCCTTAAGTAGGTGCAATACCAAAGTGACACAAGCGGGCGCACGAACTACGAGCCACTATTCGGTGTAGAGTAGAAAAGTTACACTATTCACTCAAAACTGCTATCTCCATATACGTTTTATTTATTTTCCCTAGAACTCATTCGAAAATATTATAAAATGGCGAAATTTCAAAGAGTATGTCTAACAAAACTTACCTCATGAAAAAAAAATACGTAAGTAGCCGCATGGGGTCAGACTTTACAATAGTACAAAAGCATGCGTACGTTGCAGTGGCTTGAGTATGAGAACTTTCAAAATAGGGTTCTAAGTTGAAAAGCTATTGGAAGACGCATGGTCGTGAGAGAATGCGTCCTACATTTTTTTCGCGGTTGAAATTGCTCTGACGTTTTGCGCTTAAACATATAGGAAATGAATTCACGCATGTGACAATGAACTCTGAAACATTAATAGATTACACAATGACAAGCCTAAAAAATGTTTCATCATGAATCGCTGGAGCTTTTATTTAATATAGATAAAATTCATAGTTGATGTTAAGGATCAGTGGATAGAATTCTGGAAATATAATAAAAATGATTTTACGGAAGCTGTAAACGGATCTAGTATTATAGGAAACTATACACGATTGCACAAAAGAATTTTATATGAAAATAGTGAAATAGTTAAGAGTTTTGCAAACATACAAAAGCTAATTGCACTGTGGATATAAGTTGGTTTTCTGACGACTGAAAAAAATGAAACTACATTAGATTAATACGCACCAAAGCTAAGCTGAATATGTCGAATGTATACTTGCGAAAAGTATAAAGCGATAAAGAACAAATATGAAGACAAAAATTCAAAAATCTTAGAAAAATAGTATCGAAAACAAGATAAACAAGGCGACGACGCAAGAACAAATCTGGCGATCTCTGAAATAAAAGAAGTAAATTTTAGCAACATAATGCGGAAATGGCAGAAAAATATAATAATTTCTGCAATTATTAAGGATATAAATGGAAAAATATCTAAAGAGAAGTACGTAAATCAGGTAAATGAATTCAGGGAAGTAATTGAGGATAAAATACAATTCATCTGCAAGAAAAAACAAAGGTTTTTAATAAATTTAGTGCAAATATGATTATAGATAATCGGTCGGCGTTAGGAAACACCCTGATTTATCTTGTAAATAATTCGATATACGAGGGTATTTGCCTGATGACTTGCAAAGTATCACTGATAGTCCCAGTGCCGAAAGTCATTAAAAAAAATAAAATAATTAATGTGGGAATTAGCGTCCGATAATTATATTGATATTTGAAAAGATAGTGGAGTGTATGGTTCAGGAGCAACTAGAAGAATACATGGAAAGAAACCACTTAATAATCAGTGTATAGTTCTGTTTCAGGAAGAATCAGTCATGCGAAACTTTTTTTGATGTTATCATCGCACTTTTGAAAGAAGAAATAAATACAGGGAAGAAGATCGCAGCCGCATTTTTGAATTTAAATAGGACGTTTGGAACGGCTGATAGAAATATCTTGTTGAAAAACTTGGGGAAGTATGGAATAATCTGTTGTTCTGATCTGCTTACGGGTATTAATTTCTCTGTCCCTTCATGACCTTTTAGATATCTGACTCCTTTCAGATTACCACCTCGCAGAGCAAACATTAAGACGAAAGCTCCGATTTTTAGAATCAAAAATAGTACAATGCAGTTGTTAATAAACAAATATACTTACAAATATTGTTCCTTTAGCAATATTATGCCACAGTACTTAATTCTAACTGTTAGTATTATTATGTTTTAATATCGTACTCTAGTTTTCTTAGTACTAAATTTGAATATCTCGGTCTTAAATAATATAATTATTACATAGTATTTTCTTCACAACCTCGTTTGATCAACACACATTGATCTATTATTACACAATTTTAGAATTGTTATCATAATTGTATTTACAACATTTTATTATTATTTAACATAGTATTTTGAGCTTTTTTATCATTATAATACTGAACTTGTTTAATAATTGAACTCGTAACAATGTTTATGAACGATTAACGTGGGTGTTCTGATAGCCACGCTAGAATCACAGTTGAATCAGTCCAAGCATAGCAATGTGGATTTTCGGTTTTTAATGTGCGTTTCATCGAACAGCTTAACTAGTAAAGTTGTTACATATGGCTTTAGTCGTAGGATTGACAGCTGCTTGGTTGGACACACCTTGGTTTTGGATGCAATAATATTTACTCCTATATTACCTACTCCATCTCTAGATCTGCATTAGATGACGGCTGCATAAGATACTTCTGACGCATCCGAAATTCCGTGAAATTCCATTAACAACGTAATAGAGCCACCTTGGAATCCGTAGCTCTTGTAGATACACGAGATTATTGCGAAGTTCATAAAATTCCTTAATAAAGTCTTGGCACTGATCATCCCAGTAAAGGTTCTTCAGTCATAACTGTTGTTGAAGAATCTTAAATGTAATGGTTACTGTCGAGACTAAGCCTAGTGTATTGAACAGCTTGGTAGATTCTGTTCAAGTTGTTCGTTTTGTTCCACTGTTACATGTTGGGAGCGTTACATCATACGTGAAGTAATCCAAGGCGGGAATCCATCTGAGCCCAAGTACCGTCAGTGTCTCTGAGCTGTCGTGAAACCTCATTGCATTTACACTGGCCATTTCTGAGAATATTGTGCTTAAAAACCTTGCTGATTTTGAATTCCATTTCGGAAGTGAAAATCCTCTTTGGTTAAGTACTGCTAGTGTACTGCTTCTTCTTCAGTTGCAGCTAATCCTAGAAGATCATCAACGTAGAAGTTATTCAGTACTGCTCTTTCTTCCAGTAAAAATTGGCCTTGGAAGTAAGTTGTGCTCTGGTTTAGTGTGCGAGTAGCTAAATATGGCGCTGATGAAGTTCCATAAGTAACTGTACATGTTTTCTACAGGACTTGACTTCCAAATGATCTGTCGGTAGCAGCAATTGTAAACGTTCTAAATGTAAGAAGTATTGTAGTCAGGTCCATTTGAATATTTGGTCCGACCATTAGTTTTTCGTTGAATGATACACCATTGGGGATTAGTGCTGAACCAATGAAAACTACTCGAACCTTTGTAATAGTACTCTCGGCTTTAACAATAGCTTGGTGAGGTAGATATGCATGCTCCACATCTTTAAATCGTACTGTGGAGGGTATTGATTCCAAATGGTGTATATCGCCAAACTCTTTAATGAATGTTAAATATTCATTGAACAATTGTTTATCTTGCTTTAATCTTTGCTCCCTTGGAGTGAAAGCAAGGTATAGCTATGTTAAATCACTGTCCCAAAAGTGTTACATCTTGCTGAAATGGTAGCTGGCAAATATGGCGCTACCTGTCAGGATCAACATAATGTGTAAACTCTGAGTGCTCCTCGCATAGCCTTTCTTGTTTAGTGACTGGACTGATGTGGTTCGGTATATATATATATATATATATATATATATATATAGCATAATGATTTCATTCCAACTACTTGCCATTTGGCAGTTGTGTCAATGTCTAGATTACGAATATATTGTTGAGTCGATTGTCTCCTGGAACTAGAATCGCATGTCTCAAGTACATCGCATCGCATGTATAAAAATTCAATGAATGAATCAAACGTTGGAAATTCTGTTTCGACTATCTTGATCGAATTTACTTAATAATAAATATATCAGCCATGGTTATCTAAGCACTGAAAAAGCATCTCTACTTGAAGTTATTAAAAAGAATATTATAGTCACCTTTAACTTTGATACAACACTACAAAAGAAAATCAAAGACTTGAATATACTGTATACAGCACCTTAATGCGAGGATGGTAAATAAATAATTTTTCTTAATTATCTAAAATGCAATAAATTCCACTCTTTTTTCTGTGGAAAGGCTGATAAGAGACCAATTAACAAAGCAACAAAAATAATTTTAGAAAAATACAAGAACTTTTTAATTGTATTTCTCGCACTCGTTAAAGGTAATCCTGGAATGAAATTGCTTTTGAAATGGCTACTTCGAATTGCCATGTGAATGAAGGAGGGAACTTGGGCGTTCTCAAGTTCTTTAATTTATCCGAGAAAATAACGGGACAAGCGTATTTTGCTTTAACCAAAGCAGGACACTGCGAACACATTATACTCATAAAGTAATTATGCTTATAAAAAGAACTGAAAACAGGAAAAGTCGAAAATGATTGGCCTACATACATATAAAAACGTTTCATTCATTCAGCGCCTTTGAATGTTGTTTCCCCATTCAGTACCTTTAAAGAGCTCTCCAAAAATATGTTCAGCGAAACGAAGAGATAAAAGAATTTGAAATAGCTGTCATCGTTTGAATGACCTGAATATGAAGCCTGAGTCCCGAAAATATTTTCATATTGAAATGCATGGTAATACATGAAAATGCATATATACAAACTCAACCGCAACCCCCGATTTCAACACAGTCCGAGGGGGATAGATGGTACTATGCTACTACAAACAAAAAAATGGGTTCATAAAATACTCAATACCACTCCCCTCTTGTTAAAAGCTTGCACAATTTTCAGTTTTATGATTTATAGGCAGATTTTTCACAATTTTCGAATTTATTTGACATTTTTATCGTAAGAGTATTTAATATGGGCACAAACTGCAAAAAATCGAATAATATTAATAATAATATAATATTTAAAAGAGACATATGGTAGTGGCCTGTCGTCCGAGGAGCAAGGAGACTTCAGCAAACTGCTCTACAATCACATTGGCAATCCATTGAGTTTGGGGTACGCGAAGTCAATGCAGCGCGTTTGTAGATGTTGTGGGTGGGGCGTTGACCCTAAAGCCATATTTTTGATTTTACACTTTTGTTATAATTTAAATTATTACGCTCTTTACTTGCTTGCCAACGTTTACTGTTTATTGAAATTTATGGATAGGCGGAATTCCGATAAAAAATATTTCGGATTTTTTCGATATATCCCAGATAAATTTATGCAGGATTCAAAATCAATAGAGTTATCGGCTTAAATATGAATTTAGTAGAATTTCTGTTGCAAAAGATTTAATTGATTAAGTATGATGATATCAATATCGGTATTATATTAACACTTTGTCTAAAAAAAAAATATTGCAGTTCAGACTACCTAGTTCGACTTTTAAAGATGTAATTTCCTAATATTGGAGGTAAATGTGCTAAGTTAAACCTGTGATACACATATGTAGGATAAATTTATATGGATAATTAAATCGTAATTATTCTGCTTTTACCCCGAGCGTTTTACTAAATGTGTGAGTATTCTAAAAAATACCGCGAAAAACGAGCTAGTAATTTCAGGGCAATCTATGTCTACAAAAATTGCTGTGTAAATGTGATTACACCGATAATAGCGCCATCTGTTAGTAACTAGAAATAAAAGATGTGTGAAAACACATATCTAGCAATAGACAGTGACAAATCCAAACAAAAATGGAATTGAAAACTGACAGTTCGCAAAATCAGCAAAAATTATTATCAGCATCGCCTGCTGACGCTTCGCATGAATTATGCATCTTCTTAAAAAACTCAAAACTATTCTGTAAACTTCACAATTGCAATTCAATCTTTGCTTTTTACCGGATTATTCGTTTAAACTACAATTCAAACGTCACCTATGTCACCTAGCTTAATAAACGTCAGACATGCACGTTACTACTCAAAATACCCCGATTTTGTGTCAATCAGGGGTTTCCCATTAACTAGATAATTTAATTACCCAGATAAATTAACCTATGAGGATCAGAAGCACTAAGCCACACGAATTTTCGATGCTTCGACTAAATGTTTACGAAAGTTTTAAAGGATAATATGATAGAAATTGGCTTATTTTTAGGATTTAACACAGACTTATGAAAGCTCGCAAAAAGTGAAATCAGCATAAAATATACTTTTTATATTGCCAGCGATTTGTGCTGCCACAAGGTAAGAAAAATATTTCGAGAATGGAAACTGTTACACAAAAAAAGAAATTATTTATTGCAATAATATGTCATTATATTGATGATTTATTTCAAGCTAATAGCAAAAAATTGGGTACTTTAACATTTATTTTTAAAATTGTTTTATTAATTATAAAAACAAAAATATTATAGAAGATTAAATGCATTACAACCATGAAAAATATTATAAAAAAAATGAATACTAATTAAAAAAAAAGTTAATAAGCGCACTGAAGGACACAGAATGTTTCCATAATATTCCATAAAATACAAATATTACTACTGTACACATAATTTTAATGTGCACGTATTGAAATGGATCTTAATGTAGGAATCGAACACTGATCTTAATCCGAATTTACCAGTGCATTCATTTCATTTTCGGCAAATTCAAATTTGCGTGTACGTTCTACTAACGGACAGTACACCATGTATCGAGCCGTTAATTTCTAGTCGGATATTAACACATTTCGGAATAATAAGTAAGTATAAAAATATCTGTAATCGGCACAACTTATTTGATAGAGGAAAAAAAAACTGATAGATTTGTATGCGGGAATAACGAATTACGGTGAAAGGAAGCCTACCTTAAAAAAGACTTTTTACCAATCACTCCAAATCATAAGTGGAGAAGAACTGTTTAAGGAGCTACATCGATTTACCCATACAAAAAGCCAAAAATGTCGGAGGACTAGGTTAGGAATATTAAAGGAAACAAAATTATAGGTGGTGCTTGATTTTCTTTCAAAACTAAATAAAAATATATAGCAAAATAAAATCCTCAGGAAAATTGCGTAGAGAGAGCGATATGTGCAATGGGGTTGTTATTTTCTGAAGGGGTTATATGGGCTCTGCTACAAATTCCGGGTAGCAACATTCTGGTATATAGAACTCAAACATGCTTATGCGACATCTTTATGTTATAATACTTTTGCGAACAAACAATACATGAATGGTGTGATAAGAAAGTACATAAACGCATGTAGCAAAGATTTGGATAAAACTCCTTGCTGAATACTGCAAACAAACTTTTGTCGTATATCATGTCTGAACACCTCAAACCTTTAACAAAAGAGAGATTGCTCAAACTCTGCTACGTATTCGTTAATTTTAAGCAGGCGTAACATCGCCAACCTTACACATCGCCAATTTTTGGCGAGCGACAGTATAGAATTAACCAGTACTAATTTATATAAAATCTATCACCATAGAGAAATTTATAATCACCACAGGTCTAAGATAGGACGGTGCAGTGTCTATTATTTTGTTTAGTATAACTATTGATGTACGGACTTATATGAGAAGGGTAACAGTGCCATTATTTATGTAATGACTTTGATAAAATCGCGCCATCTTTCGCCGAAGTCACAAGGAACATATACTAAGCAATTATAACACCCAAATTAAATGTGTTTTGAAGGAGTGGATTTTAGCAAAAGCTAGAATCCTAGTGTTAAGCTTTATCATGAACGGTGGGTTCTAAAATAAGATATTGTGATTGTCGGAACTTCCGAAGATTATAAATTACGTTACATCTCGTACACGATTAGAAAACGACTACCAAATTCAAAATTCAAATAGTCCTAAAGGAAAACGTCTATTCTAGTGAATACGATACCGTCGGTATTCTGTTTATCGAGGATTGTGCGTATCCCCGTGTATCCTAATGAATACCAGAATATTCGATGTATTCATATCTTCGTCTGATCTAGGGAATTCGAGCAAACCCGTACTCTAATATTTAAATTTCACAACTGTCCGTATGTATAGGTAAATAAGTGATCCAGGAAATACGAACAAATCCGTATTTCAATACTTCTATTTGACAACTATCCGTAGGTGTCGGTAAAATAGGTTAAGGACAAAATGAATTATTTTGATTAAGCGCTAGTTAAGAAATTAAACAAGCCCAAATGTGGGTTATAATACTTGCAAAAGATAACCAATTGGAATTAAAGTACATTAACATTTTCTCATTGAATTTCATTGTTGGACAACCCATTCACCCTGGATTACTCCAGAGCTAACCTGCACGCAGTCCAACCACGTTACACGATGCGTCAGACAGTTAAAATGATTATTCCAATTTCATAGAATTTCATATTTTCAAAAACTTTACAGTAAAATAAAATCTTCAAGGACTGACCGTTTTCACAGTATACGTAAGAAACCTAAATTTTTAGATAGCAAGACAAAGAGGGGTTGCTCAATTTAGCCCATTTTTGGAATTATATTTAATATTTTTATAAAAACGCCATGCATAAAATTTCAGCTCTCTACGTTGACGTGATCTCCGGCAGTGTCCAAATATATAGTGAAAAACGAAATTTTTGTATGGCAATCCCACGAAGGAGTTACCCCATTTGTCCCAGTTTCGAACTTATGGACGGAAGGACGAACAGACGTCCATGAAAACATCAAAATAACTTTTAGTATTATGTATGGGTATCCAATCCATTCTGCTCTACCATCATTATTTCTATAGGTTACAAATAGAAAGACAAAGATAAGGTACGAAACTGGTCTGGTCTGAAACCGAAAAATTTGCGCCTGCTACTCGATTGCTTGTGTTAGCATCTAAAGAAAAGGTTGCAGCCGCAGTATAAAAATATAATATATAATATATATATATGTTCAATCCATTTTGCTCTATACATTGGAAATGGAATGACAAACTGCTTATACCCTATAGATATAATATATGGAATAAAGGGAAGCGTGGTTGGACGTCGAAAGAATTCAATTGCCACTTGCGACTTGATAGCTTTGCTACATCTCTTCTATGTGGCACGTGTACTGCAAGTGTTTAATGTTAATGATGGAAACGATGCAAATGCAACTCATTTGTGTGATTTGCTTGGAAATCTTCAACCGAATGTGCAATACCTGTGGCTATGTAAACAAACAATACCAAACACATTTGCTTGTTTTACTGCAGTCCAAATTAGCCAAATCAATTCGCTTAAATTTGTATCGGAACCTAGGCAAATGCTTGGAAATGCGTTCGAAAAGCTCTGGTTATTAAATTAAATTATTTGAACGTACACACTAGGAAATTGCTATTTCAAACGTGCATGCACAGGTGTTTGCGTTAACTGCGAAGTGTGTACCCGCCTGTACAAGATCTTCTGTGAAACAGGGTCTCAATACGGTTGCATTTTGCCACTAATACTTATTTGCGGTGGAGTAATAATGTACTACTGTGCGAAGAGTATTTAGGAAACACAAATTTGCTAATAATTAGGAAAAAATGCTTAAAAAAGAAATACAGACATAATATACAGGGTGTCCCGTAAGTCGACGTCAAGCCGGAATCGGGTGATAGACCAAATCATAACAGTTACCAGAAAAATATAAAAAAAATTCTAAGTCATGTATTTTTCAAATTATAGACATTTCTTTTGTTTTCGAGAAAATGTACACCTTGTGATGGTTTTTTAGCTCCTGTTGCTACAAATCTTTACATTTTTCAATTTTATTTTCCTTATGTAATCCCGAATAGTGCTTATGTAACCTGCTGTTTTAAATTCTAAGCCTACTGTTCCAGCTTAGAAGAAAATGTCACATTTTGCCGAACGAAAAATAGAAAATTAATATTTCACCCAACTTTAACTGACTGTTATGAAAAAAAATGTACTACGCCAGTTTGGAAAGTAACTTTAAAAGTTGACGCATTTAATAAGGATTCTAAAATGCGATAACACTTGCTACAATATTTCTTAGATTACGGAAAAAAAAAATTTTTCTTCAAGAAACCCAGTTCCGAAAAATTTCTTTTCACCTACTAAAAATGATTGCTTGCCGTAAGACCGTAACTTTAACACATTTTAGTTTGAGTGAGACGGAGATTCATTACATGAAGTGTGAGTGAGACAGATAGTGACGCTTTCAAGTTAGAGATCCTAACTTTTTGTTGAATTTAGGACAAATTTTCTTTAAGTTTAAAATTAAACACCAATTATTTGGATGCTAAGATTTATGTTTACAAAAGATGTTCAAATTGCCTTCCTTCAACTGCAATACAAGTTAGACATATTCTTAAAAAGGATCGGGTTATCAGACGGGCAAGTCTTCCATTGATGACAAATTCATCTGCGTCCGTAATTCTGGAACTCATGTTTTTGTAAATTTCGGTGAGCTATACTTTTAGGCACTCATGTGCTTTCCTGGATTGCACGTACCGAAGTTCATGGGTCTTCATCAACTGTTTGAAGTACTACGTCCTCGTATGGTAAGGAACTCTTCCTTCACCATGTACTTGGTTTGGAAGTCGGCCCTCTGTGGAGAGTAGACGATGCACATTTGTAAAAACTCGATTATTTGATTCGCTATCGTCACTATCTGTCTCACTCACATTTAATGCTCGCTCACTCCAACTAGAATCTTAAAGTTACGGTGTTACGGCAAGCTTTGGGTACACTAGAATCCTTTTTAGTAGGTGAAAAGAAATTTTTCGAAACTGGGTTTCTTGAAGAAACATTGTTTTTCCGTAATCTATGAAATATTGTAGCAAGTGTTATACCATTTTAGAAACCTTATTCAATGCGTCAACTTTTAAAGTTACTTGCCAAACTGGCATAGTACATTTTTTTTCATAACAGTCAGTTAAAGTTGAGTGAAATATTAATTTTCTATTTTTGGTTCGGCAAAATGTGACATTTTCTTCTAAGCTGGAACAGTAGGCTTAGAATTTAAAACAGCAGGTTACATAAGCACTATTCGGGATTACATAAGGAAAATAAAATTGAAAAAAAGTAAAGATTTGTAGCAACAGGAGCTAAAAAACCATCACAAGATGTACATTTTCTCGAAAACAAAAGAAATGTCTATAATTTGAAAAATACATGACTTAGAATTTTTTTTATATTTTTCTGGTAACTGTTATAATTTGGTCTATCACCCGATTCCGGTTTGACGTCGACTTACGGGACACCCATATAATAAAATAATATATAATGAAAAAGCCAGAATTGGTCTAAGACCAACCATCGGATTGATCTTAGACCAATTCTAGCTTGTTTACGTGTTTTTATTATATATTAGGATACCCTAGATGAATGCTCGTATAAAATTTTGTATGGTCACCGATCTATGCAAGTTTGATTTGTGAAGTGGTTTTTCCCATATATTTCTATAACGGTTTGTCGCACAGACAAAATGATTATAACCAATTTTATAGGATTTCGTATTTATTCTGAAGAAGATTTTAAAGCAATAAAAATATTTTGGACTGATCGTTTTCAAAGTATACGTAAACAACCTAAATTTTTAAATGGAAACACCAAGAAGGAGTTTCCCGATTTAGTCCATTTTTGAAATTTTATTTGCTAGTACAATGAAAACACCATGTACCAAATTTCAGCTGTCTGCGTCGACGCGTTCTCAGGCAGTGTCCAAATATATAGTGGAAAACGAAATTTTTGTGTTGCAGCCCCACGAAGGGGTTGCCCGATTTGTCTCTTTTTAGAACTTAATTTTACTTTTTTTTATAAGTCTGTGTGCAAAATCTCAGCTCTCTAAGTATATGGCTTCTTGAGTTATCGTGCGCACAGACGGACAGACGGAGGGACATGCAAAAATCAAAATAAATTTTAAATATTATGCTTGGGTCTCTTCAGGAAAATTGTTTAACTTACATGTACAATGTGCCAGGTACAATTTCAATAAAAGTATTTGATTATTTAATGATCGTGTTTAATTCGAAATTCTGTTAAAAAAATTAGGGTTTTCACGAACGAAGCGTTTGAGAGTTGGTTTATAATTAACAATGATCAAATTTAACTTAACCTCTGCTGGTATTTAATTAAACAGTTTTGGCCCTAGTACATGGGCCCTGCATGGGCTTCCGTTAGTGATTTGTTACACTTAGTTACATTTAAGGGGATAGTTAACTGGTTTCGAGTAGTGGTAATTAGAAGTAGGGACTGGGAAAATTTCTATATTCTTATATATGAATTTAAGTACTGTGACCATATGGGTTTGGCGAGTATTCATTATATTGAAATCAGAAAATGCTTTAGTTGTTGAGTAATTTTTTAATTTTTTAGGCATATCTTGATTACTTTACTTTGCAAGTTGTTTAAATGAGTTAAAGTACTTGTATATGTAGCTCCCCATGGTATTATTCCACACTGGATGAGTGGCTGGATAATAGCGTAATAAACTAATTTCAATGTTTCCATATCTAGATTATTAGACTACAGTTTTATACAAATGAAATCTCTGATCAGAGAGGATTCTCCGAGTACTTAATTTGACCAAGAGGATGTAGAAATCTATTTAAAAAAAAAAATGTTGGCTCTTTTACTTACGCCTTTACATTACATTTACATTTATTGCAGTCCATTCACAATAATTTTCCGAACTTATTTTTTCAACAGTTGAATCCAATATAGACAGTCTGTGCGGATACGTAATGGAAGTTCGAACCCGAACTATAATGTTGATTACATTTACTTATTGTAGTAATGTTCATGTCGTTTGTCGTATCTGAACACACACTCACACGCTGTGTACGCGTAACTGGGGTAAAATCCCATTTACGAGCCCCCTTAAAGAATTTTTGAACTTTTTTCAATTCTAATATTACCAAATTTTACCCTGTAAGGCTTTTATATATTTTGTGTCTCTCTTAATTAATGTTGAAAACTATTAAGTAAATTAACGGTGGATGTCCAAATTCCAGTTTCGAGCCCCCATTTCTCCAGTTACGAGTTTTGTAATTTTCCAGATCCGATATGAATCACAACTTTGAAAATAGAGTATTTTTAACGTTTCAAGCATATAGTGAAAAGTAAAAAAATAGGAAAAAGAACAGATATCAAATAGTAAAGAGAATAAACATAATAAAAGATTTTTTAATATTTTAAATAACATATTTATCAGTGCGGTAATTAAACTTTTATCGATTTAAAAAAGGAAAACATTTTGCATTTATAAACACTTATTTACTTTGAAAAAATTTTGCTAAGGAAAGATGTGATATTTGAACACAATTTTGGCACACATCTAGTATGAAAAGCTTTGTTGTAATTGGAGCAGATATTTCCAATACTCGGTTCGTTTATATGACGAGGACATTTAAAGCAAGGCCCAATTTTAAAGGTACATAGACATGAGACTTAACTACCATTGAAGTAACAGGTTCGGTTTTATGATCTTCTTTTCCATGTTTTGTATTAGTTTTTTTTTTACAAAAATTTTCTGTGATATTCATTTTCTGGATGTACCGCTTTATTCTCGTTCCTTTTAGTGTTCTTATTTTTGGTTAATTTTTTTTTCTAACCTTTCCACTTTTTCGTTTATCTACATTGGGCCATCCCATACGAGTATTCTTGATACAGTATGCAAACCAGTTTTTGAAGGAAGATATGAAAAGGCGTTTTTTCACCTCTTCCCTAATAAACCGGTTCGCATACTGCATCAAAGTAACACGTCTGGGATGCTCCATTAAGTTCCTTTCTTGGATGTTCAGTTCCACGATCATGTTTTTTCTTTGCTATTTGTTCAGCTTTGTCTGCTAAACGAGTAGGTGTTTGTGGAACATCGAAAAAATCTATTATTTCGAACTGCACTTCTTCAGTAATAGCTGTAGGTACGTCGTCAATGTCGAATTCAATATCGATCTACATAAAATAATTTCGTATTTGTAAAATTCGAAAATTAAACGATTTTTATATACTAACCTCACGCGACAAATTAACATTGCCATCCGTATTTGAGAGTAATTTTGGAAAGAAAATTTTGCCTCCGTGTTCTGTTATTTGGACGTTCTCTTCGTTATCATATTCGAAAAGAATACTCTCAGCAAGTAAGTCCTGCTCTCTTGAGATATTTTCATCAATCGGCTGAAAAAATAAAATATTTAGTAACTGAAAAAATAAGCTACGGATGTCCTTACTTTATTACGACCATTATCGCTTTTCGTAAACATTTCAAATATTCTATGTAACAACAGAAAATCACCTGAGTGTGTAGAGGTCGAATTTTTAAAACCCTTGAGGCTCTGTAATTTACTGATTCCAATGGTGGTCTTAAAATCTTCATAGCTCATAGCTGATTTTATTGTGCGACTCATTTTCAGATGGATCTAAAACGTTCTGCATAGCTTGTGGTTTCTCACCTGAAAATTTTGAATAATCCACTAAGTTAGGGTCGAATGGATGACGACCTCAAGCTCTGAATCTATGGGATATTGTTTCTTTTTTTATGCAGCTGTCTACTACACTCTTTAAAATAGTGGAAGGTGTGCTTTTGTAAGCTTCTTGTCAATAATATTTCTTCTGCAAGTCTGAGCTTCCTTTTACCAGCCGGTTTTTAAAGGCTTAAAAACAGATACATCAGCTGGGTGCAACACTCTTGTCACATTGGGATAGAGACAAAGTAATATGTCTCCAATTCGTTCCATAGTTTAGATTATTTTTAAGTTAAGTGGGTGCGGAGACTGTCTACGAACATAATTACGGGAAATTTCAGAAGGCATCCATCCGCTATCCGACTTTTGCCGCGGTATTCGCTCCGGTAGTGAAATAATTATATTGTTCGGAATTCTCTTGTACAGATATATAATTGGTGGTTTTATTACAAGCGCATCAGCGGAAATGCAAACATAATTGTCAGATTTTCTTTAGCATACCCTCTATATATTACGTAAATATTTTTCGTTCCTTCGGAGGTTAAAAACTGAGAAAATTGCGTTCGAGAGTTATTTTAACTTACCTTTTGCAGCCAATACTTTCCGCCTTTAGCACACATTTGAAAATTCGTTTCGTCACCGTTGAATACTCTAGTAGAATCTCTCAGCACATTGAAATAGCCCTTATCTATCAGATACTTTTCAATTAGCTGAAACCATTTTCGAAGACCTGTCTCCGACACTTTAGAGCAGCTCGTATCAGTTTTTGCTTCTGGGGTCCTAGTGGATAAGCTAGGATGCCTCCGATGAAAGCACTCGTACCACTTTTTGCCTGGTATATATTCCACGAAGGGTGTTTTCCTGGAGAAAGCGTCCAAAAACACTTTGACGGAATTTTGAATATTGTGTCTTCGTCGAGGAAAACCTTTACCATTATTTTCCAAAACCCAATTTACAATTTTTTCCTCTTCTCCTGCTGTTAGTATTGGGGCAGGACCAGTAACGTGATTTCTAGTTCTCAAATGGATTCTATTTTGCAAAGTTGAACGAGGAATGTGAAAAGCTCTCGTGGCCTGATGGATCGACAAACCATTTTTTATTTCGCTTAAGGCTTTTTGTAAATCTTCTTTGGTATATTTCCTTCTTGATGCCATTTCCTTGCAGATAAAAATGATTCCCATCGATTCAAAACATATTGTAGTCGAATTTGGTCAGAGTCCGCAGGTCTTCATAAGACAATAGTTAATATGTAATCGAAATTTTTAATCCTTACTTTAACAAACGTGAAGAATATTGACTGAGGGCACAGAATTGGTACAACATTTTTTTTCAAATCTCCAATTGCGTCCCTCCCTGGCTCGAAACTAGAATATCCTAGTTTTCACAAAACCACGTAAAATTATGGACAAAAATTATTATTTTTGCAATTACAAACGCAATTTTAACTAACTGACTTTACCTAAACTTGTAAACTATACATTTTGAAGCAAAAAGTGGGACCCACTTCAAACACGTACTCACCAAGCAAAATTAACACTCTGAATAAAAAGCGTTTTACCGCACAACTGCGAAGAACTTCTTCAGCTGAGGAACAGGAACAAAACAAAGAGAAAATTTCCTTGGAATTCTTATTTACAGGAGAAAAATGGACTGGGGGTTCGTAACGGGTGCGGAGACTCGTAATAGCGTAGTTTAATCGTTCTTTGTAGCTATTGGTATAAAATTTGTATCTTTTAACTACAAATCCATTTATACGGTACCGGAACCGATTCCTTAAGAATTGTAGCATGACCTGACACGTACTTAGGTTGTTCAGCTATTCTCTGTTATTTAGTCTTATCAAATAAATGAGGCGCACAATACTGTAGTATTAATTCTATCTGAAATAAATGTTAATTGATATATATATGAAAATGTATATCGTAGATGGATAGAAGGAGTCATTCAAATTCTATCGGATTTGTGTTCGCCATAAATACCTGGCTTATATCTGTAATTAAAAATATTTTTGTTTTCCCGTGTATATATTAAGCTGCCAGAACGGGATCAAAGAGCAATACAATCCACGTCAACATTCCTACACGAATATTATATTCAATTCATTTATAAACCTGCATTATTCATATTTTCATATATGTAGCATGAATAGTGAACTTGCCTATGAACCTTTAAAAGGGATATGTAATTACAAGAATTATTATAAGACTGAACTCCTGAAGATATGATAAAGAGATCATGGAAACTAGGCCGTAGACGGATGAAAAAATCGATTTGTTCTGTGCTCCTATTAAACTGATTTTGTACTTGAAAGAGCTCAGTTCAATTTATGAAATCCATGAGCCCTCGTAACATCTGCATATTGTATTGACGCTTGCAGTAAGAAATATGCCTTGAATAAGTATCATCGAAAGCTACGATTGGGCATACCATATATTTAATATTATGTTACATATAATATATATACATATCAATTTTATATAAAATTATTAGAAATTATGTAAGAGAGACAGAGAGAGTGAGAGAAAAATTTACATACATAACCAAAGACGACATACAGCGACTACAACAGTGTTATTTGCGTTTTGATTTTGATTCGTAAAAACTTCAATAAAAATCGCAACCATTGATTATAAAGTAAGTGTATAATTAATACAAATAATCCTTTGTTGGTTTTAAAAATACTGAATATTTATTCGCCAGAACTCGTCAATTTATATAAAATTTTAAATTAAGTTTGTCATGAGGAACTGCAGGCGGCAACTTCACGTAAGAATTTTCAAGTTTGGATTTCCAGGTGCACCCAAGTGATATTTGATTACATGCGCAAGACAATTATGCTCACAGACGCAATATGATATAACAGAATTTTCAAGTGTTGCCGTGAGAAATAAATTATTTTATCGTCATGGATGATTGTTTTATTGAGCAGTCTGGTCGGCACTGTAAAATACCGCTTCCTTTGAGGGTTATTTGCATCACCTGCATCTCACATATGATGTCAAATGTCGTCTCGGTATCCATGAAGTACAACCAATTATTGAGAATGTGAAGTTGTATCCACACAATCGATCGATTGCAGGATCGTAGGTGACAATTTGATAGTGATTTTTGATGATTTAACAAGCTCATTTAACATTGGCTTATGTTCGCCGTTAAGTTAAAAATCGGGCAATTCAGGTGGTATAAGTATTTCTCCTCGTTTAGCTGCTTACAGTTATCCAATTTTCTTTGCGAGAGGGGGGTAATATATGTCTCTGGGCAAGCTTACAATTTGATATTCCGACGAAAAGTTTTGATTAGGAGAAAACCGTTTTCATATGGAATTGGAACCAGAATTCACTTAAATAGTTGGAAATATTTGTTATGTTGTAAAGGTATCCTAATATCGAACAGAATATATAAATATATTATACACCATTAATGCGTCGTCGGGGCCATTTCCTGGTATGGATAATGTAAATGGAAGATATTGCATTATTATTGTAAATTGTTACCGTAGCTATGTTGGAGTAATTAACAGGCGGCTGATCATAATACCTAGTAAAGCACCTTGCATTTGCTGATAGTTCTGCAGAACGAACCTGGTGGGCAGGGAAAGCGCACTAAAGCTGGTCTAGCTTCCTTCTCGCGTTATAGATTATCTATAAAGCCGCTATATACCAGAATGCTACCTTGTTTTTCCTTAAATTGACGTTGTGGATTCCAGTATAGATATATGGTTTCTCACGAAGTAAAGTAACTGGTTTTCATTCGCACGACCCCTAAACATTTTTTTTTTCAATATTCTCAGCATAAGTGTGTTTGTGACACTTCTCACTATTTGCAGGCGTACCCTTCTTCTGTGTCCACTGCTTCGTTTATGTAGCATCTCATTGGATTCCTCTATGTACCTAAGCTTCTGTTGAAATTGGAAGAATATAAACAAACAATGATTTCTTCGAATGGTTGTAGTATTGTAGAGATTGCCTATTTCACTCATACATTTCCTGAACCCTCTCATCTCGTTCCAATAGTTGCTGAGGTTATAATAGGTTATCGGATTCCATTCACTATTCATTAGATGTGGTTGCCCTATTTTTTCGAAGAAAATACCTGAGAGGTTAGTGAATGGGCCTCCCTCCATAGGTTCATTCATAGAATGTCCTACTATGCGAAGTATAAGTGAAGTCAACATCAGTACCCTTAGCTAGTGGATGTCTTGTGTACACACCCCGGCTACCCGGGTAGCCATTTTGACTTTGATTCCCCGTAAAAACTGTTAGTGGAAATATATTGGGTTGAGGATCCATGCCATCCCAAAGTTACTTGAGATATGTCGATTTATGAAAAAAA
This sequence comes from Dioctria linearis, assembly GCA_963930735.1. Classification (NCBI taxonomy): domain Eukaryota; kingdom Metazoa; phylum Arthropoda; class Insecta; order Diptera; family Asilidae; genus Dioctria; species Dioctria linearis. Next base: position 153,881,264 of record OZ005744.1, on the reverse strand, counting down.
AAATTATAAAAAATGTATAATAGATAGACTTTTTGAATTCAAACTTTTTTATCCGAGGTCAACACACCCAGACCCGGGTAGCCAGACATTTCATATGAAAAACGTTATCACGTAGGTGGTTAATAAACTCAAGTTGGAGAAATTTTATATAAAATAAGGAAATATAATGAAAACGAACATTTAAATTTATAAAAAAGTAAGTTTTTACATATATTAAAAATATTTACAATACTATAAACTAGTTACATGAATGGCATTTATTGACAGTTATTGTGTGTTGGCTACATATGGGCTTGTTACAGCTGCAACAGGATTTCCTGGCGGCATGTCGTCTTTTTGGGCTGATCGTGAGACAGGCATAACATTTTCCTGTCTGTGCGGTACGTCCACTGCTGTCCCGAGAAATTCTTGCGGCCGATTCTTCAGGTGGTTGCCGCAGAATTGGCCTTCCCAACATACATTCAATTCCAGTTCTTCTCTCGAAGTTCCGTGTAATATTTACATTTGTAGACCGCGCCGTAATATGTTGTAACGCCAGTTGCTCTCCCAAGTCTTTTAAAAAAATTCGTTGTGGGTGCGTACGATTTGAACCAGCAGGATGATTCTCCGAATAAATCTTGTAAGCAGCCAGAGATGCAATATCAAGAATATTATAAAAAAAAGCTACAGGCCATCTCTGTGTCCGCCTTTTAGTAGAATAGTGTCCAAGTAATTTATCCATGTTATCTACTCCACTTTTCGTACCGTTATAATAATGTATTACTTCCGGTTTTCTTTTATTTCCGGACACATTATCGGAATAGTGGAGTGTTGACAACATGATAACGCTTTTGTTC
>OZ005744.1:153680397-153880228 GCA_963930735.1 Dioctria linearis | reverse complement strand
TGGGCTGGTCGAGCAGTCGTTGCAAAGGTCATGAAGTTCTGCATACAATGATCTGTGTAAATGACTGTAAACTCTATACTTTTTAAAATACAGGGTATATAATGAAAGCACAGAAAATTTTCTTATTCACCCTGTAACTCCGAAATGGTTAAGATGCCGGCGCCCCCTTCCCAAACAATTTTTTGTTTGACTAGATGACTACTATAACCCCCTGTCCTATGGACCACCCTGGACAAGACACCCTGTATAAATGTTACTATATGTATACATTTTTTGGAAGAATATTCAGGTTTCTGCCGCTGTAACTTCTTACACATCAGACTTACAAAAAAAGTGTTTTTACAAAAAATGTAGGGAATTTATATTTTGTCATTTTTGTCGTAGGATAAAGCGTTCAGGAAGCATTTTGAAAAAACCAATATTTGGTACCTTTACTCCAAAATGGCGGACCGCGCGGAACCCCCCAAGTGAAAAAGCTAAAATTGGTCTAAGACGAATTCTTATGATACCCTAGATGAATGCCAGTATGAAATTTCGTATGATCACCCATTTGAACAATTTTGATTTTTGAAGTGGTTTTTCGCATATATTTCTAGAACGGTTTGTCGGACAGAAAAAATGATTATAACCAATTTTATAGGATTTCGTATTCTGAAGAAGTTTTTAGTACAAATAAATATGTCTTGGACTGATCGTTTTCACACTATACGTAAAAAACCTAAATTTTTATATGGCAACACCAAGAAGCAGTTGTCCGATTTAGTCCATTTTTGAAATTTTATTTGCTAGTACAATGAAAACAGCATGTACCAAATTTCAGCTCTCTATGTCGACGCGTTCTCAGGCAGTGTCCAAATAATATAATAATATTAATATATAGTGGAAAACGAAAGTTTTGTATGGCAACCACACGAAGAAGTTGCCCGATTTGTCTCATTTTCAAATTTAATTTTACTGTTTTTTTTTAAACTCCGTGTACAAAATTTCAGCTCTCTAAGTATACGCATTCTCGAGTTATCGAGCGCACAGAGGGTCAGACGGACGGACGGATGGACAGACGGACAGACGGACGGGCATGCAAACAAACATCAAAATAACTTTTAATATTATGCGTGGGTGTCCAATCCATTTTGCTCTACCATCATTATTTCGAGGTGTTACAAATGGAATGACAAACTTAGTATAACCTTTAGATTTCATCTAGGGTATAAAAATCACAACTACCCCACCTTTTGTAGGGCAAAAACCCCTACTGAGTGGACTATATGCAATTATGACAAGTCTGAACATAATCCGGGACAATCTTGTGTACACAAATATTTAAGAAATACCAGCGAATAAATTTCTTTGCAAAAATCAATGTTTATATTTTAATATGGTACTGAAAACTGTTAACGGCCCAGGTCCAGAATTAATGCAACGTCGAGAATAATCCACAGAAGCTGTCACAACAGAGTGAGTATATATGTATATATATATATATGTATGTATGAACTGTAAACATTTTCAAAGGAAACAATCCTGTTATTCACAATGGTCTGATAGCAAACTTAAGCAGGTCAGTACCAATAGTAAGATAGTTTTAAAGAAATTGTTTTTATTGGAATATTTTCATAAACGAAACGTTATGTATTTGATTCTTGGAGAGGAGCATATGTTATGTATAAACACTATGAATTCACATTTATGTTTTATAAAATTTCACATTCTTTGCATTTAAGAAAGTTGTGTTGACAATTTCGAGCAAAATTTCAATATTATGAATATATCGAAATACTCCGAGTATGTGGCTTATATTCACCTGCCGCTTGTCATACTCTTTATATACCTCCATTACCTTTTTAAAGATAAACAACGAATAATTTAAGGACTCCATAAAAAATATCTACCAGCTATGTTTATCCTTCAAAGCAGAATACCAGAAAGACAATAAGACAATTGACACGATTCATCCGGAAGCATCTGCCCCATTGTAGATGAATAGAAGTCAATTTCACATCTGGAGACCAATTTTTCTTCTGTTTTCCTTTGGTCATCACAGTAGCACTTGTGCTCCACCGCAACATAAACTTTTGTTTAGTTTCTCCATGATAAAAATCATAATGAAAGGAATCCGTTATCATCTTTTACCAAACTAACCAGTTCCACAGCCACAATTCAGGAAAAATGTTTATTTACTCAATGCAATTTTCCGCTTTAGCCAGGACCAGTCCGGATAAGGATGTTCTAAACCCAATGGCACTTTCGTAAAAGTTATCCAAAGAGTAGTTTGAGTAGAACTGAAGAAAATATAAACAGAAAATTGGACGAAATTGAAGGTACCGGAAGAGTATTGCATAAGGAAAAGGACGAGAAAGCACAAAGCTGTTTCAGAGCAAGTTGGACAAGGAGCTGGCGATGATTCTGCCGCGCTTACAGAAAAGTTCCAGAACTAATTACATCAACATTTTGTTAAGCCGTCACTTCGGAAGAAACAGGCCGGAATACGTTCTTGTAAACTACAGTTCCGTCCAACAGCGGCTCTAGAAGGGTTGGGGTATAAATTAGTAATAACAAAGGACCTTCCTGTGGGAAAGAAAAACTTTTCTGAGGCATACAGAATTTGTCGGAGGAATTGATTTTCTTTCCCTGTGGCCTTTCTATTGCTGTGGGCAGACTTCCGGATTTAGCAGGAAAACATTTCTCCTTTTGTTCTTCTTCATCCTTCCAAGGGTAGTAGAAATTTTAGACGGAAATATTTTATTTGGCCATGTTCTTAATTTGGGCAAAATATTGCACTGGGAAAATTTGCGAGCTTTTGCTGACATTACAAATTAAGCAAAACGTAATAGTTAGCCTACAGTTCTCATGTATATATAATAGCAATTTAAAACCTGTGGCATTTGCAAGAATCGATGAGGAAAGTAAGAATCAGACCGAAAGCAAATAAAGATTTTGGAATACTAGGTATTAAACTAAAATCACAAAATAGCTATTCTAACGTATTCTGATGCCCAGTTCAATTATTTCTGGGCTCACTTTTGAAACAAAATTAATGTATAATTATTATACAAATAAGCTTAATGCGACATAAGCAAACCTGATAACGACTCTTATTCATCTTTACAAATATTTATACAATATTTAATACATAGGTACACGTTTTCATTATTTAATTTACTTTTTGAGTTCTAAAAATTGCGGTGGTGTGAATAAAATATTAAATATCTCAGCGAAACAGTTCAGGATGTATCCAGATGACGTTCATCCTCACTTATCTAATCTTCTAGTTATTCTTGTGGATTAGACTTAGACTTAGACCAGTTTTATGAAAGGTTGCAAAATTATCATTACAGCTTAAACCCAGAAAAATTGTAAAATTGAACTGCACGACTACTTGTAGCCCCATTGATTTATCTCAATATTCTCAAGGTGATAAATTTGGATTGTGATTACTATAGACTCGTAAAGTGCGCGTATAGACGCCTATATTTTCTATCTTCACTTTTGAAAATTTGCTCTCTCGACTCAGTTCGTACTCAATAGTTCTATTGAAAAGGCTGTAAAAAAGAAGTATTAAACGAAGGAAAACTATCTAAAAAACCAACACCGATCAGAACATCAAAGATGATGATGCTGATTTTAGCATCTCTGAGAACGTTTTAGGAAATTAAAAAAAAAATATTCTGTTTATCGAATTGAAGTTACGGAAAAGACTCTTTGAATGCTCGATATTCCGTAAAAAAAAGGAATTTTGTAGCCCATTAATTGTTCCTTTAGTTCTTGTATTTCAGTCAAAGCTGTGTCCACCTAGTAGAAATTTATGCAAAGAAAAGCGAAATACCGTTTGCAGTAATTTGGCATAAAGTAACATCAGGAAGATCACAGCATAAAATATTGCTTCAACTATTTAAGCATTATAAGGATGAACACACAACAAAAACTCCACGTTGTTTTTTTTTACCTTCGTGTAGAATATTCAGAAGAGATATATGATGGATTTAGATAGATTTCGTTAATTAAAAATTACCTTGAAACCCATTTACCGATTTTAATAAAAATTGAAAAATTGATTTATCACAATATTTCACAACTTTTTTTTTTTTAATTTTAATAAGCCAAGCTCAGGGTCATGGCAGGAAGGAGATAGGGAAAGGATTAGGGGTTATGAGGAGAGTGGCGGCGGTGCCGATGTACGTCGCCCTTAAACTTCCCAAGACTGTATCCCGGAAGAAAAACAGAAGATGGTAAACTGTTCCACATTCGCACTGTTCGCGATAAAAAAGCATCACGGAATGTTGGTGTACGGCCGAAAGTAATTTGAACGGTAAAAGGATATGCGCGGTTTACAGCTCGAGTATTGTGTGCAGGAACCACTCTACAAGGGATTAGACAAGATATTTCATCAGAGCATTGACCATGCATGTAGTGATAAAGGAACGAAAAGCATCTAAGATTGCGGCGGTTCTCGAATGTGTCGATATGACAAGTTATTGCCATATCGCGAATGAGTTTGAAGGCTCCCTTTTGGACAAAATCCAATGAAACTAAGCCTCAGCCCATATATTGGAATTGTATTCAATTCTAGGTCTAATGAAGGACTTGTAGAGGAGCGGTAGATTTGACGGGCTGAAATATTTTTTACACCTTTTTAGAAATTCAAAACATTTCGATGCTTCTTTATCAACAGAGAAGATGTGATCTGTCCAGTTTAACTAACTGGAAATATTAATGCGAAGAATGCTTAGTGAAGTTGAATTTGAAATTAATGTCAAATCAAAAGAAACTGAAGTGGATAAGTATGTTTTAATGAGATGAGACAGCTTTGTATCTTAGATGCACTGAATACGACGCGATTCACTTTTTCCCAAGCAAAGATATTGGCAAGATCGTTATTCAATGATCCAATGATGCAATCTCGTTTAACACATGCGGCATTCGCCCTGGAGTTCACAAGAGTGTTAAAGGCGTAAGCGAAATCAAGGGTACTGTTGTCAGCAAAGCTATGGATGGGATTGAAAGTAATGGAAAGCAGATCATTAATGAAAATTAAAAAGAGAGTTGGAGAGATAACAGAGCCTTGATGCAACTACCTAATAACCAAAATATTTTTTTAAGCAAGAGTTGTAAATGCTTTATGCACAAGTAACTAAAAAGTTGAATATTCAACATTTAAAATGAAATGAAATTCACAAAATATACTTTCGTATTGTAGATTATATTACATTGAAACTCTAAAAATATGCACAATTTATCATCAGGGGTTTCCAGCCTCTATCAGCCATTCCACACAAAACTGATCACCTTGTGATCCGGCCATCCCCGATATCAATGAAACTTTTACAGTTTGTAGGGAATACCAAAATAGTTCACTCATATTTGTTGTTTCCCTTCTCATGCCCCCCCCCCAACCACTAGGGGGTTAGAAGTTACCTGATTTCTACGATGAAACCTCAATTTGAAACAATCATACGACAAGACGGGAGAAACAGATTATTCTAATTTAAATGCCAAATGAAGTTCAAGGCTTTATATTTTTTATAACAAAAAGTAGCAATGCCGAACTAAAATTTGTTTTGTCAATAATAGTATTGAAACGAAAATGCAAACATTATCTAAAGCGGACCAATTCAAAAACGTCGGAATAGAATTGTTTGTCATTGAAAATGTTTCGATCGCTCAAGGGGAAATATCAGAGTCAATGTTTACAGACAAGAAGTTAAAGAATAAAGCATTAATACTACCCCTTACGGAATCACCTGAAGAAAGGTTTTTAATTATATTAATCGCATAATATCAAACAGCCACTACAGGAAATCTCGAAATTTTTGCGCCTATAGATCTTTTGACTACCTTCCTGATAACTCCTATACCATTTCCCTTTCGAAGCTCTTCAGACAGAGAAACTACATCAAAAAGTATTAAAAAGGTTTATTCGGAATGTATCAAATTAAAAATTAACGATTTAGGAATTTCATTGGCAACATTCAATAATAATCACGATCACAGTGAACAGTGAAGGCAATATTCACCGAAGTATTTGGTACTGTCAATATTAAGTTAAACTTCTTTGCAAATTCCAGAGTTACTCTTATCTCTATGGACTTTGTTCAAACCGTTCTCCACTAAGCTCACGATTCACCACTTAGTGGATATCAGGGAGTGTCTAGAACTCTCAAATGCATTAAAGCAAGTACTTCTGGCCATCTATGGCAAAAGATGTAAGAGCGTATATTTGAAAATGTGACTGGTGTAAACGAAACAAATTACCAAATATACCTCTTATACCGATGAAGCTAACTTCTTCGAGCTCTCAACCGTTTGAGCGAATTGCTCTTGACATCCTTGGGCCATTACCAGTAACGTATGAGGGTAATAAATACTTACTGACATTTAAAGACGACCTCACAAAGTTGTGTTATAACTAATGCGGAAGCTAGGACTGTAGCACAAGTTTCCGTAGAATAGATAATATGTCATAATGGTCCCTCTGACTCAGTTTTAACCGACAGAGGTACAGACTTTTTGAGTAAATTTCTCCAAGAGGTATGTAAATTGATCGAAATAAAAAATCAATACTACCCCTCAGCATCCTCAGACGAATGGCGCGCTCGAGCATACCCACAGAACTTTAGGGGAATATCTCAGACATTCCACTAATCGAGATCCCCTTACATGCGACATACATGGAATACGTGGATCCCATACGCATTAGTCGTCCCCATACCAGCACTGGATATACATACACGTTATGAATTATTGTACGGATATTCCATTAATTTTCCAAGCATAGTATGATAAAAACCTAGTGTATAATATAACTAAATGAACTCAAATCGCGTTTGCTAAACTGCCATCAGGCGGCTCGTGAATTAGCCATCCCAAAGAAGAACCAACCAAAAATGTACAAGACAAAGGTACAAAACCAAAAAGCATAACTTAGGAGATAAGGTACTCATAAAAAAACCAAACAAGGCCAAATGAACTCTCAGCTCTGTGGGAAGGCCCCTTTGAAGTCATACATATACCATGCGAGGAAAACACAGTATTCAAAGTGCGTAAGAAGGTTAAAACCTTACATAACAATGACATAAAACGATTTATGGTTTAAAAACATTATGATTTATTTATTTATTTATTTATTCAAAAATTTACAGCGATAGCTTACAGACTGTTCACAATTATAAGCTACCGGGATCTTAATAACTAGAAAATACAAAAGTAATATGCATAAGAAGATTTAAAACAATAACAAATTTTAATTAACAAAGCTAGATGCTATATAGATAAGTATTATGGAATTCAATATAAAGTTATTATTAACAGCTATAGAAAATTAGATGAATTAATATCAAAAATTCAAGATAACAGGGAATAATTAAAGGTAAAAAGATTAAAATTAAATAATGAAAGCTTAAGGAAATTTGATGAATCAACAAACGGGGAAATATACAATGATTCTTGGTATTGAATTATTATTATATAATGGTTACTCTGATTGCGGAGGGAGTGGAGTCTCAATTTCATTTCTGATAACAGTTCTAAATGAGCAGAGGGTAAGACTGAGGATGTCAACATCGTTTAGAAGGATACTATTATTTTTCTGAATCCTATAAGTAGGAGAATTATAACGTAGATTGGTTCTGGCAGTAGGGATCTGGAAAGTTAAAGGTTAACGGGTAACTCTAGTTGGATTAACAAAATTAATGCTGCTTAATAATCCAGGGCAACCAATATGGTTATGTATTATCTTAAACAAGAAGATTTCATCTAGGAAAAGGCGCCGCTTTTCGAGGGTAGAGATACCAAATTTGTCAAGTCGAAAAAAATAATTTAGATAACATCCATCCATTTTGTATCGTAGAATTCTAGTAAATTTCCTCTGCACAGATTCAATCTGTTGTATATACACACCATAAAAAGGATTCCAGATAGTGCACGCGTATTCGAGGTGACTTCTTATTAAGGAATTGTAAAGGGTTATAAAAGAGGATGAAGATTTAAAAGATTTACAAACTCGGAATAAGAACCCAAGTAATCTAAAAGCTTTGGAAGTGATCCAGTAGATATGTGACTGAAATAATAGTTTCTGGTCGAATATAACACCCAGGTCTTTCAATTCAGTAACACGGTTAAGACAGATATCAGCAATTTTGAAATGGTAATGTAGAAAAAGTTAGGGTTTTACACTTGGATATATTCAACGGTAAAAAATTATCCTTGCTCCAGTTCTCTAAAACAAGAATATCTCTCTGTAAAGACATGCAGTCCTCTTCTGTCTCAATAACTTTATAAATTTTTGCATCATCTGCGTATAAAAGACATTCACTTCTTAGTTGGAGGGGTAGGTCATTAATGTAGATGAGGAATATATAAGGACCAAGAATGGTACCTTGCGGGACACCGGACGTTTGTACAAACGAGGTGGACTGATAACCATTTAAAACTACAATCTGGAGTCGTTCACGGAGATATGACGCAAACCATCCTATTAGATTTGCATGAAAACCTAACCAAGACATTTTTAGTAATATACGAGAGTGCATGATCTTATCAACAGCCTTAGAAAAATCCGTTTGAATAGAATCAACTTGTTTCCCTTTATCAAGTGCAACGGACTTACCCGGAAGGAATCCATTGAGAGTTGAAAATGCAGATTGTTTGGGGAAGAAGTTGGTCGTAAATTGTTTTTTCAAACACAAGAGCAAGACTATTGGAGATAGATATAGGTCTGTAATTTGTTATGGATTTAGGATCACCGCATTTAAAGATAGGAGTAACGAAAGATTTCTTTAGCGTGGATGGATAAACTTTGTGATGTAATGATAAATTGAATAATACGCTTATTGGGGTACTTAGGACTGTAGAGCAATTCTTCAAGAAGATATTTGGTACAGCATCGGGTCCTGCTTTGTTACTTATATCTAAACCTAGAAGAATTGTTTGTATATCATGCGGAGTGATTGGAAGCACAGAAATAGAAGTAGAAGTTGGGAAGATAGAGGAGATGAGAGGGGTGCTGAGGCAACTGCGGATGTGGACAAGTCATTATCACTAGTGTTGTCAGAATATACTGTCTTGAAATAACGAGCAAGACTATCACAAATATCTTGAGGTGTATTGAAAAGTGTATTATCATAATACATTTCACTAGGAAAGATGTTTGTGATTTCAGTGTTTTTGTGTAAGCCCAGAATGCTTTAACGTTGCTTTTAAAGCTCTCTCGGTTTCTTCTAAATATTTCTTATAACACTCTTTGATTAATCTTTTGGACAATCGACGATATAGGGAAAGACTTGCATAATTTTCAGGGTGTTTTAAGCGTTTGTATTTACGGCGATACTTTTCCCTTTCTTTTAAAGCTTGGATTAATTCGCGATTGTACCAATTTGGATATTTTTGGTTTTTTGGTTGAAATGATGGGACCAAGGTCGCAATACAATTATCTAGAATAAAAAAAAAATATTAAATGATTGATTTATATTTGTGGAAAATTTAGTAGAGAAGTCAAATTGAGCCAGATATTCATTGATAACAGTGTAATCGGCCCTGTGAAAAAAAAAAGTTTATTTGGAGCGCTCACTGGTAATGAGTCATGTCGTTTAAATGAGATATCAACATCGAGAGGTGGATGATGTTGATCGATACGGGAAAGTACTTCCAGAGAGCCCGATAACCTAATATCATTTTCGGACAAATTGGACCAGATTAAATCTAGTATTCTATTATTATGATTAGGTATCGCGTTAAATTGTCGTAAATTACATATGTTAGTGTTATTTTGAAGCGAAAATTGAAGCAGAATTAATAAAACCAGACATACTCATGCACATCTCCTCATTATTATAAGTCCAAATTATATTAGGTAGGTTAAAATCACCAGTGACAATAACTTTACACATTTCAGGAAGTTGCAAATATTTGTCACTACTATTAGAAAAGATTGAATCATATACATCAAATGAAGTAGAAGGAGGAATATAAATACAAGATATGTATAACCGAAAATAATCATACTTGACGACAACCCAAAGATCCTCGTTTTCAGGAGGAAAATATTAGAATTATGTAGAACTTTTCTTCAAAATGAAGTCAAGACTTTCCTCATTTTTAACCAGAAATCGTTTACTAGTATCATTTTGTTTTAAGTAGGTTTTCCCTCTTGTTGACCATAAGTATTTAAAGTTCCTTTCAACTTCGAACAAATTGGCTTTATAAAAAACCTGCCTTTTAGATTTTGATAGAAATTCATTAATTAATATTTTAGAGTCTATATAGAAACCTAGATTAATGGCATTGATATCTTTTTTTATCTTATAGGCACTAATTACACGATCTCTAACAAAATCCGAACTATATTTGACAATTATAGGTCTATTAGCGTTATTATTTCTGTTTGTCCTGGATCTATAAGCTTTGATGATGTCTCCTTCAGTCAGAGGTATTTCAATTGCATGATGAATTTTTTGTACTATGTTGATAGATTTTCTGATTCATCAGAAGGAATATTGCGGAATTCAAGAAAATGACTAAGTGCATTGTCTTCCAAGACTTCAAGGCGGCTTGTGATGACTTATTGGTTATGTTGAACATCGGCCTTCTCCTTTTCGAGTAGTTTAATACGACTCTCATGATTATCCACTTTTTCAGCTATTACTTTAATATCGTTGAAGCCGCTCATCAGGGAGTACATTGATTTGTTGCATTCTGCTTGTCTGTGTTTGATTGATTCAATTTCAATTGACATTTTCGAAATGATACTTTTTAAAGACGTAGAGCTGTTATCATTATCAGAATCGGAGATATCAATAGATGGTATGGACTTGGGTGTTGACTTCTCTAGACAACATTTTTCACATCGGTAGGCCACAGTACCTTTACCAATACTTTTTTTTTATTGGATATTTTCACACAGGCCGTATGGCAGAAATTTTTACAGTCAATACATTCATGCCCAATATTTGATCTAGTGACGAGACCATCGCATTGTATGCATTTAGGGGGCATTGTTATCATTTACGATCTACAAAGTTCAATGTAAATGAATGGTAAATATACTCGGTTATGAGACAGGCTTAAAGCTGAGCTTTTATAGATTCCACATGTACGATCCATAAAGTTCAATGTGGGTAAAAGGTAAGTATCCTCGATTATCAGATAGGATTAAAGCTCGGCTTTTATTGATTTCAGATCAAATTTTAAAGAGAAAATGGGTTATATAAGCATGCAATTATTACAAAGTGAAAAATAAAATTTTATGTTCATGCGGAATTCAATAGTGATACCTCAGTCTTCCAATAATTACCAATTATAAGGTTTAAATTCTCTAATGTAAGAAAGAAAGAAATTTCTTACGTGCTGGCTTATATTGTGACACAAATGATCACTGTGTTCCATCGTCGACTTCACAACAAATTATTTGATGACCATCTTAGACTGGATAAGTTAATTTAAATTCAATGCGTTCTTATTTTTTATTTGCTTTTTATAATGTTGCAAAATCTTTTTATTTTCAACCAAATAGCTGTAGATACCAAAATTTTGCTGGTTATACTCTTCCTTAAATATTTTTCCCGTGTTCGAGGATAGCCATCAGCCACTAGGCACTGATAAACTGAGATAGAGTAAAAAGTAAAATTGTAGAAAACATTGTTGTAATTCTAATGTATTCAATCGAGGAGTATTTGGGCACTTGGTGGAACATGAACGTTTTTTTTTTTTTTTTTTTTTTTTTTTTTTTTTTTTTTTTTAATTACCAAAACACTTGTATGTAAATATTCCACAGATATATTTCTTTAAGTTTTAACAAATTTAAAACTACGTTATAATCTACTAAATACAATATCCCGACGCGTTTCGCCTTATTGGGGCATTATCAAGGGCTGGCTACTGACTGCAAATTATAAAAATAGGCCTGGTTTAAGTAGCGGACTTCTATCTGAAAAATCTATTTGGTCATTCACTAATACATTGCCATTAGCTAGAGCTCGTTTCATATTTGTCAAGTATAGGACCATTGCTTAAATTATGTAATAGAGTAAGGTTATTGATGTTTGTACTATGATTTTCTATAGCAAGATGTTTTGAGAGACCCAATTTAGACTTCATGTGTTCAGAAAATCTAGTTTTTATTTTTCGTTTTGTTTTGCCAATATATTCCGCGGAGCAATCGTCTAACTTAATTTTGTATATACCTGTTTTTTCTAATTTTGAAACTTTATTTTTTATTTTGTGGAAGAAAACGACCATCAACAATAAAATGGTCCACAAATGAAAAAAAGTAATCGTTGGCTGTTGTTTTTCTTTTCAATATAATAAGCGTATTAAATTTTCAATTGCAGTGTTGGCGCAAATATTTCACAATTCAGAAGAACTCTTTCTCCGACACAATTTGATTATTTGCGGGAAACTATAAAAAGTCCATTAGATTCGTTCAGCCTGATGTTTCCTTCTGAGTTAGTCGACCTGATATGTAAGCAAAGTACACTGTATGCAAGACAAAAGCATTTGTCCACTGAAATGCTTACTAAGGAAAATATTCTAGTTTTCATTAGAATATTACTAGTAAGTGGTTACAATAAATTACCGACTGTATTGGAGTACTTCACCAGATACACATAATAATTTGATTTCTAAATCCATTCGGCGAAATACATTCGATGACATAATAAGACGCCTTCATTTTGCAGATAATATGAAAATGAATAATGATAGGTTTTATAAAGTTCGTCCGATATATGAAATTTTAAACAAGGTTTTCAAAATAATTGAACCACCCGAATACTTGAACTTAGACGAAACAATTGTTCCCTACTTCGGAAAGCATTCTTCGAAAGAATTCATCCGAGCTAAACCAATAAGATTCGGATTCAAACGTTGGTCCCTGTGTACTTCTGATGGTTATCTTTTGCATTTTGAACCATATTGTGGAAAAGATACACATCTAATAGCTTCTGAAAAGGGACAAGGCTATGATGTTGGATTACCAAGTAAAGCAGATATCTTGCCAGGCAGGCAACTTTTATGTGACAATTTTTTTACGAGCTTGGATTTATTATCGGATTTGTCTAAAAATGGAATTGGTGCAACTGGTACAATCCGGGACAACAGAACAAAAAAAGCACCTTTGAAATGTAAAGCAGAAATGCAAAAACAAGACAGAGGATTTAGTGTCAAAATCGTGAAAGATGATATTGTTTTAGTTCGTTGGAATGATAACCGTATGGTAGCTGTTGCTTCAAATGCTTATAAAAGAGCACCTCTACAACAGGTTAGAAGATGGAGTGCAAAGAGTAAAAAATACATATATATTGCTCAAGCATCACCAATATCAATTTATAATCGGCATATGGGTAGCGTGGACTCCCACGATCAGTGCATATCATCGTATCGTGTGCGAATCAGTTCAAAGAATGGTGGTGGGCCCTTTTTGCTTATGCACTAAATGCAGCAACAGTTAACACGTGGCGCTTATTTCAGTCATTAGGTCATAATATACCGCTTCTTGAATTTCAGCAACAATGTGCTTTGCAAATTCTTGGGCAGTATGGCGTCGAGAAAAAGAGGCCTAGGCCTCACTTACACATAAAAGGAGATGCCTTCAATGTAATCCGGTTTGACGGAAAAAATCATTGGATTGTTCGCAGTGAACACCCAAATTAACGGTGCAAACATTGTTCTCGACGAACGTCATTTATGTGTGAAAAGTGCGCCAGTCCACTTCATCCGGAATGTCACAAATCATTCCATACGATTGGAGGTGTGTAAATACTAAATATACAATTAAAGAACTTTATGAATGATTTTTTTATAAAAAGAAATGGATTTATTGATTATAAAAATTTAAAAATAAATAACCATGGCTGTTGACATAATAAGACCACAGTATATCCCAGTGGTAGGAAAACTTACCAGGACGAAAAATGGTCCTTATTTTCTTCTAATATTATTTTATTATTATTCTTATACTAAGGCCATCCAATTAACTAAAATATGTGAATTTCATAATAAAATTCCAAAAAAATAATTTCGGGATGTGATGGGTTAAAGTTCAATATAAAATTCAATTGAACGAAAGTTTGATGCGGACTACTGCGTGCCTCTTCCCTTGTTCCTGAAATGATGGAGAAGAGTGTGCGTAAGCTATTGAATATATAACTAATAAGCCAGCGGTGTGTTGTGCGAATACCTATAGTATACGTATGCGTGGAAATGAAAAGAGAACTGTGCATTATTAGACAATTCTGCTTGATTTCTGAAAGTGCAATTACTTATCAAAGGCAACGCCAAGAACTATTATCTGAAAATAAGGGCGCGCTTATAATTTGTTTATCTTACATAGCAATTTGGATTATAAAATATGTCCCCCTTTAAAATGTCACAAATTCATTATTACCATGACGAAACGAATGCAAACACAGCACACTAATACATTTCACCGCGTGGCTTAGGTTTTCTTCCGATATGCCGTTTTCTTATTACTTATTTATTCAATTGTGTAAGTCAGCTGGCACAAGAACGGTGCTTTGAAAGAAAAGATCTAGCTCTGTACATAAAATCTATGTTGACATGGTAGCAACTTGCAGTAGTGCTAGATGTATTTTGGAGTAAGTGTAGCACGTAAGACCTTCTGCTGCGTGTAGGAATGGTAGCAGCAGCACTTGTGAAGTTTGTTGTGTGAGTGCTTAAAAGTGCAACAACCTGGATTGCTGCTTCGTCTGGAAATGGCAGCAGTAGCACTTGTGACATTTGTCGTGGGTTTATGTAAGTGTAGCAAATTGAGTCACTGCTACGTGCAAGACTGCAGTTCTGGCACTTGTAACGTTTATAGTGTACGTGTTTATAGGATCAGCGAATAGGAATGCTGCTATGTGTGGATTGGAGAATTTATAATAATTTCAAAATCATATTCTGTACTTGCTTAACGCAGAGCCAACCTCTGGGAAAATATCAAGAGTAATATTTATGTAGAGTTAACCTTGATTTGGAGACGTAAGGCTTAACTCCTAGTAGAATAATTTGAGTTTATCTCAAGTTATAAAAGTTTTAGGATTAACTCCTCCAATATCGGATGTGCAGAATGAACTTCTGTATTAGGATTGAGTTAACTTCAATTACTGGATAGCCAGTATCAGAATCAATAGCTGTTTTTAGGATTCAGAATTATCCTTTGATTTGGGTTTCTGAATTAACTTGTGATTTTGGTTGGGATTTTGTTCAGAACAGGACTTTATCAGATAAACTCTGATTTTGATACGGGTGACTTCACAATGGCTCGCCGCCTTTTTATATCTGCCGAGTCCGGTTATGTGTATACTCCTCAACATTTATGCTAATTGCAGCGGCGAGATCATCTGTTTGACGTACTGTCAATGTATAACAAATTGATTTGAAAACACACACGGAGGTATATGTAGTGAAGATAAGTTTGTTGTTAATTTGTTGAATTGTCTTAAATATTTAATACGTTATTTGTTATTTTTAACTAAAATCTTATTCGGGACCGCTTTGAGATGATCGTGGGATGTTGCAGGAGCAATGGAGATACTTTATTATATATATATAGTATTTTTTTCTAATTTTGATTTGGTTCTTTGTGGCTTTTGTTTATTATAGAAGGCAATAAGCAGCTGCATGCATCGAAGGAAGAATGGTTCGGTGGTGGCCCAAACAATATTAGTCGCAAAACATAATTCTCAATATTGTTCACTGTCCCATAAAAAGCATTAACCAACATTTCATTTCTTGTGTCATTATGCAACTGTAATATCCAAGTGCGGTCCATTGAAAAATATATGGTATTTTCATTTTGAAGCGGTCCATAAAGCATATAAGGACTAGGTCCGTTCCACAAATTCTAGGCTGAGTATTCAGTTATGACTTTCGATCAAATTTAGTCTTATATTTGCCTATTTGCTTCACGAAAGATGTAAGTGTGTCTGAAAGGGATGAAAAATAACGACACAGTTTGGAGAAAAACAAATCTGGCGACATAATAATCGGCTCTGATGTACACAATTTTTCTAAAATTATTTCAAAGGAAAAGTGTACCAAGAACACGTTTTCCTCTTCAAAAACTTCACAGAAAATATTATTATTTGATGTTAATGAGGTTTTCCTTCCAGTATTTGAATTTCATGCAATCTGTACACGTTGGTAAATTTTTTAGTTTAGTGAATACTATCAGTCTGATATAATAGAGCAGAAATTAAACGAATATTCTACAGATAATATCAATGAATTTAATGAACCCCATATACACGCCTATAATTTAAATAATGGAAGAAAGGTGGTCCTCTTATAACGCTTTTGAAGAAGGTCCGGTGTACACAATTTTAAAACGTAAAAACGTTGTTCGAACTGCCATTCTTATGGATAATTCGCTGAAAGATAAATGTTGGTAAAATTTTAAAAAAATGTACATTAAAAATTAAAAAAACGCCCAAGTTCCGTTACTATTCCAAATTTTGATAATGTACTTATGAATAATTGTTCAAACAATTTTTGTTTTACTGCTGACATAAAGAATGTGCAATCAATGCCAAAACGTTACGTTTTTTTCTAATAAGGTAATCAATGCTATTGAGTCAGGTAAACAGGACTGATGTGATACTGATGATACAGATTTCACGAAAGCCTTTGATAAGATTAATCATACACTTTTGATTAATAAACTAAGATCACTTGGCTTCCATTCTTCCTTGTTGGGATGGCTTGGTTCATACTTGGTTGGCCGCATACAGTTCGTGAAAATTGGTAACTGTAAGTCTCAAGCGATTCATGTGAAGTCAGGCGTACCACAAGGAAGTCATTTGGGTCCTACTCTGTTTATTCTTTTCATCATTGATATTATCTCCTGTTTTTCATTTGCTAACTGCCCTCTTTATGCAGATGATTTAAAGCTTTTTATGACTATAAATACCTTTAGTAATTGCATGGAGCTTCAACAGGATTTGAATAGTCTAGAATCCTGGTGTGTAACAAATTCATTCGAACTAAATGCCTCTAAATGCAAAGCTATGTCATTTTACCATTTAGCATATCACATATCCTTTCGTTATAGTGTCAGAAATGTTATTCTTGACAGACCTTCAAGTATAACTGATCTAGGTGAAATATTTGATAAGAAGATATCGTCTAAAGAGCATATCGATTATGTTACATCTAAAGCTTTTCAGTTGCTAGGATTTTTAAAGAGGCAGACAGGTGAATTTAAAGATCCCTTAACATTAAAATCACTATATTTTTCATTGGTACGGTCCGTTTTAGAATACGGATCCGTTGTATGGATGCCTACTCAAATAACTCATATTAGACGTATTGAGCGGATTCAAAAAAAATTTACACGTTTTGCTGTGTCAAAAACTAAATTGGGATCTTACGTTAGACTATAAATCACGTTGTCTTTTATTAGGATTGCATTCCTTACAGTCTAGAAGAGTCATAAGTTGAATAATGCTAGTCCATGATGTACTTAGTTGTAGGATTTCATGTCCAGAACTGCTATCTTCAATTCCCTTCTATGTGCCTCAAAGATATATTCGTCCTAGACGTTTATTGGTTGTACCCTTTCATAGATCGAACTTTGGTTACCGTGAACCTATCACAAGGGCTATTTCTAACTTCAACTTGGTTGATTCATTACATGATTTTAATATATCTAGAGAGAGATTTAAGATAAATATTTTGGAATTTTTCCGTTTAAGCTTTATAGATTTGTAATATAGTTTAGTTTTTAAATAACTTCTGATTTGTTTTGATGAATTCAGTATTATATACATACTTATATTTGTGTAAATTCTTGTAATCTGTAGGATTTATTCCGTAGATTGAAATAAACGAAATAAAATGAAATGAAAATGAAAAACGTTATGATGAATAGCAATACAGCGGATTTTAGAAGAATAGCAAAATATTGTTTGACATAAGTAATGTTCTACAAAGTATAGAAAAAAATGTTTAAACCCATTTCAGATTTAAAACTTAATTCAAAATGACTATACACAAAAATTCTTTAAAGGTGAAATATAATTATAATTATTTTCAATTTCCATTTGAGAAGTAACGTATACTATACTGAGTTTAATTTACTTACATTTTCATTATAAATGTTCATGTTGTGCTTCAACGTTGCATTAGAAAAAAGTAATATTCCGTTATGTTCACATATGGAGAATAGATGACTTTTAAGAACTTTTAGTTTTAAGGATTCTAAATAAAATCATAATACAAGAGGAAAAGGAATAGCCTCATCCGGGTTTGAAACCGGTAACTTCCGCTTACCGGGCGACTGCTCGTACCACTGAGGTAACGAGAAAGATGATTTTCCCTATTGCATTTCTTAATTTGTAATTAGCCTACTATGTCACGTTTTTATTTATGTTTTGATTTAGAATTGTTAAAATGAAAGTTCTTAAAATTCTTCTATTCTTCCTCTTTGTCCGATTCTAAGAAGTGTGGGTTCGATTCCCGTCCGGCAAAAATAAATAAAATTGAACTTACAATTTATTTGTGCACTTTCATCGTTAATGGTTCATGCCAGGTGGAAACAAAACGTACGTGGCTTAGTAGGTTAATTACAAATTAAGATATAAAAGAGGGAAAATCATTTCTCTCATTAGCTCAGTGGTAACAGCAAACGCCCGGCACGCGGAAGGTCCCGGTTTCAAATCCCGGACGAGGCGGTTGTTTTTTTCCTCTTATATTTGTGATTTGATTTAGAATCGTTATAAATAAAAGTTCTTAAAATTCTTCTATTCTCCATCTTTTACAGATCTAACAAGTGTGAGTTCGATACCTTCCGGGAAAAATAAATATATTCGGATACTTAGAAGTAATTCTTAGAAGTTATGTTAAGTTTATTTAAAGGTATACCATGTGCTGAACCTGAAATTAAACTTTAAAGTAGATAATAGATATTGTGAAATTATTTATGTTCCAAATGCATAATAAATTGTTAAACTTGGAATGTTCGACTTTAAATGAGACGAAATAAAAATATCAAGACAAAACTAAGTTTTTTTGTTTGTTTTATTGAGACTTAATTAATCAGCATTATTTTTGAAAGATATTTAAACCAAGTAAGATAAGGACTACAACTCAACTTTTAGGGATCCGTTTAACTTTTGACAATCCTGGCATAAAACCATGATGTAATATAGAATGTAATGATATTGTTGTCATCCATTAGACATTGATTCATAAAATTACAATGAAAATTATTCAATTCTATCAATTTGGATGTTCTATCTCTTTCTCATTCTCGTTCTATGGCTTTTGAGCTATCTTGCTTATAGAACGGCAGGGCACAGGGAACAATCAAACCCATACATAAACAACAGTGCTTTCAAAAAGGCGATAAAAATAGTGAACATAGTCATAGATCCCTTTAAGTCAATGAAATGACTTTATTATATTTAATATGAAATCCGGAAGATTTAATGTGAATAAAATGATCGAATTTACTAGGTGAGCTATTGAATTAATAAAAATACAACATATATATTTATATGATCGAACATTATGATAATAGTGAGATAAAATATTTTTAAAAGGATAGACATATGCATATTGTTACGAGCGCGGCTTTAGTTCGTTATTTAAAACACAAATATTTCAGATATAATTCAAAAGTTCTTTCTTTATTTAACTTTACTGTTTACTCTCACAATTCACAAATAATTATCAAATCAATCTCTTTATAGTTACCACTAGTACTATACTTCTAATTTTTGCAATCCAAATAGTTAACTTCGTTCACTTCACTGTCTGAAATAATACTGCCTCCTGGATGTGAGAAGCGTCGTATTTATACTCAACGAATTTTCCTAGAACCTTGCTGAATATTCCGTTCTCCGAACCCAAAGTTTACTAGGATGTCACGTCACTAACCTAAAGATGTTTCTATTTCCAACAGATGTCGCTTGTGTCACTTTGTAGCGCGTAACAATATAATGCTTTAAAGAGTATAAAACTTATATCTTATTAACTTTTGATGTGATCTCTAATTGAAATAGTTAAAACAATATGCATGTGTCCCATTCCTTTAATACAGTCCTAATTATTATTATAATGTTGCTAACCATATTGACTAAAAATTATATGTAAAACTATCAGAATCTGATTAAATTTATACTTAAAATTCTCTGAGTATACACGCAATAATTTGCGAGACAGTTTTATACAATCCTTTAAGCTTATTTGCCAGTAACTAACGCGTTCGAAGACACTGCACTTCAAGAAAAAGTCAGGATACCTACTCTTATGTCCTTAAGCCTAGTCCACGGGTGCTTAAAAACCAGCTAATGAGAGTGAGATATAAATATCATTTATATGAATCGTTGCAATCGTTTTGAATTTATAAATTTTACGACTTTTTCAAAATTATAACCTAATTTGTTCTATGCAACGGGACTGGTTCCCAGAAATGACAGCAAGTGGAAGACTGATGATAACTACAATCTTGGTTAATTATGAACGAATTAAAATATTTAAAACTGAAGTACCTATAAGCTAAATTTATATTCCCTTTACGTATGATGTACATAGTAAAACTATTGATATTGTCAGCAATAATCGGATAATATATAAGTACACAGCTTAATGCTTGAATAATAACTTTTAAATAAATAAAATAAAAAAAAACAGCAGGCATTCAGCCAAAATCATTTCAAGTTGAACCTGGTACTTACTGAAACTAGCAAAGCATGACAAAATAAGAAACAACCACCAAGAAATTTTTACTTTTTCAACACTTCTCTGCACCCTTAATTTTCATAATTTATGGTTAGTGCCAACGTTCCATAAGTAAATGGAGAAACTCATTCCACCTCAGAGGCTACACCGCATCAAATTAACATAATTGAAAAGCTTTTAAATATAAATAAATTTCAAAGAAAGATAAAAAAATAGTAAGAAAAAGTTTTACTTTCTGCTGAACAACAGTTCATCAGGTACCCAAAGGTAAATGAGTGTGCTTAAGTAGATTATTTTTCTGGACTCCAATGGAGGGTCTATTTGCATTCTGAATGAAGATAAAGTTTTCACTCTACAAGCTTATAATTTTTAGCATATTTTCATACGTAATATACAAAATGTTTGTGAACACGACAATTTTGTGGAAAGTTTCCGTATTTTCTTGCAATTACATATTATGCTGTCAGTGCCTATATACAAATACTTGAAATTTAGTAAGTTGTTAACAGAAAGGTTGGAAATTCTCTTTTAGTAACTTTAAAAAGAATTCTGGGAACTTGAATTTTAGTTTCTGAACGTAAGAAGTGCAAGTGAATCGCGTGTCAGAAACGTCCGTCGGCTGGTTTCAGGCGGACTTCAAATGAGAGTGTGACTCGAAATCCTGTTGTTGTCACGTTGCAGCGTATGGCATATTCAATTACACTTTCTTTGTTTTATTACGACTTCGATCCTTTCCTGGCCGGTATGCTTCCACAATTCAATGTATGAGGTCTGGTCCTGCCAGCAAATCTTTTCAATATGATGTAAATACCAGCTTAATTAGAAAAGTGGTTATGAATTAGGTAACCATCCACTTTTCGCAAGTATAGAGATAACATTGAAATTAAATCGCCCCGGTGCCTTGATTGTATTGTATTTTTACTAAAAATCCACATTCGGTACTTCTTAGATAAATCGATTTTTGATTTGTTCATTCGAGAATTGATACCTATCATCTAATATCAAGCAAGATACGGTACTTATACATCCGAGTTAACACAGCATTTTCCCTATTTTAATTGCGGTAAGTCGGAGGCAGTCGTCTGTGTATTTCAAAATATTGATAAGATTCGTCATCGCCATTGTACGTCAGGCGCATAATTCTCAAGTGACGACCGTTAATAATAATAAGACATGGTGACATTATGACGAAATTTACACAAACAACAGTAATATTTCCAAAAACGTTTAGAGAAACTATATTTTTAATCTTTCCACTATATCCTGATCAGTTGTAGATGCAGGTAAAACTATGCAAATTGATGACTTAAATAATAGAACAACGTTTTCTTTGTCAACTTGCATATCTTTTTGGCAATTTTAACAATTAAACTGTATTCCAAATAGCCATCAGATATACCTGGATCAAATATTATCGAATGCAGATTTGGGAAATATTGTTGTAACGCACCCCTTTTATCCTTTCTCTCGTATCGATATTCATCATCCACCTCTTGTTGTCCATTTGAAAACAAAGAAAAAACCCTTCCTTCCTGAAAAAATCAGTGAACACTTCTTTAAACATGCTATCAACAACTTTCTCTCCAAAATAATTTTCTCGCGGTTACAGCATCTTGGCGTGAACCAAGCTTTTCAAATCTTCTATAATCACCTTATCTTACTTTATTACCCAGACAACGAAGAATCGGAGTAAATATCCTGTATGACTTGCTCGCAGCTTAATTCATGCTATTAAATTAAAGGAAAAAAATAGGCAAAAGTACTTAAAATCTAAGCATTCCGAAGACTTTACAACTTTCAGTTATTTGTGCAGTAATATAAAAAATATGATTAGAGATTGTTATGATAAATAAGTAAAATGGTTAATTAAATTAATTAGCTGATGTACAAATAAACAACAGATAAATTACGGGCATCGGCGACATAAATAAACAACTAGCCGCCAGCAAATTTCGATGTACCTGAAAATTTTCCTATTCGGCACATCACCAATCCTTCTGTCTTGTTAAAATGGAGGACTAATTTTTGCTAACTTACTGCCTGATATGGACACCTGTATTAAAAAGACCATGTTTCTAATCCTTCGAATAAATGCAACAATGCAACCCAAGGGAAGCGATTGCAACCCATCACTCGAAAAGCCAGCCAAAGACGTTACTTTTCCAGAACTTTAATATAAAATGCAAGTATTGGGATTAGCCTCACGCTCTTCTAGATCAGCGAGTAGAATAGTGCAATCAATTGTCAACACCAAAGCGTTTCTGAACTTTATAATTGGATTAATTGTGAAATAAAATTAAGTCATATTAAAATGCGATTTATGTGGGGTTATATGACGCGGTATTCTAGTTTATCTCATACAAAACTCATTTGGTGTTTTAAGCGATCATTTATGTCTAGAAATCCAATATTTCGGTCATTGGTGTAGGTAGACATTAGGAAGGCTGACAAAGGAAACAGCAAATCAAAAAATTTAATTGATGCAAAACTTAACAGTTAATTAAAATCTATGTGTTTTACGTAGAGAACTTGGTGGGTCAGAGAGAACATTTATTTGCGGGTTGTTTAAACCTAATGTCAAAATATTTAAAACCTTAAAAAACTTAAAGCTTTTGTAACTTTTTAAACAATGTTTTAAGAAAACTGAACACAAATTTACAAAACTGACTAGAAGAATCGAAAACAAAGTATAAAGCTTACGCCAAAAAAGAGAAAAAAATATCACAGTAATCAACATAAGAAACAATTAGGTAGGTAATAAAGACTGAGAGAAACTAACAATTGAATTGTGATTAGGTGCGTGTTGGAAACAGTATGTAAATACAGGGTCTCCCGTAAGTTGACACCACATCGGAACCGAGTGATAGACCAAATCATATTAGTTACTAGAAAAATATAAAAAAATCGTGTATTTTTGAAATTATAGAAATTAATTTTGTTTTCGGGAAAATGCACACCCTGTGATGGGTTTTTAGGTCCTGTTGCTACAAATCTTTACTTTTTCTCAATTTTATTTTTCTTATGTAATCGCGAATAGTGCTTATGTAACCTATTGCTTTAAATTCTAA
Organism: Dioctria linearis; assembly: GCA_963930735.1. Taxonomy (NCBI): domain Eukaryota; kingdom Metazoa; phylum Arthropoda; class Insecta; order Diptera; family Asilidae; genus Dioctria; species Dioctria linearis. The sequence goes on along the minus strand of OZ005744.1, from coordinate 153,856,487 downwards.
GCCAACTTCTCCAGCTTGGGAGAAAATGTCACATTTTGCCGAACCAAGAATAGAAAATTAATACTTCACCCAACTTTAACTGACTCTAATGAAAAAAAAATGTACTACGCCAGTGTGGCAAGTAACTTTAAAAGTTGACGCATTTAATAAGGATTGTAGGATGCTTTAACAATGTTTAAAAAGTCATAAAAGTTTTAAGTTTTTTAAGGCTTTAAATATTTTGACGTGATGTTTAAACAACCCGCAAATAAATGTTCACTCTGACACACCAAGTTCTCTAGGTAAAAGCACTTAGATTTTAATTAACTGTTAACTTTTGCATCATTTAAATTTTTTAAATTATTTTTTCTTTTGTCAGCCTTGATAATGGCCTACACCAAAGACCGAAATGTTGGAATTCTAGAAATAAATGATGGCTTAAAAAACCAAATGAGTTTTCTATGAGGCAAACTAGAATACCGTGTCATATAACCCCATATACATCCCACTTTTATATGAAATTAAGAGGCTCACCAACGTCATTTATCATTAAAATTAAGTAATTGAGGTATTATCGAGAAAGCTAATCGGTCTTTTATTTACCAACAAATACAAAGGCATAATATCGGGACGATAAGTGCGATAAGTTGCTGTTACAATCGGTCATTATTTTCCTTGACGAAGGAATGGCAGGGCTCCAAGTAAGAACTTGACCCGACATAAAGAAAATATCGCATTTGGACTGTAAAAGAACCAAGTTGTTTAAATTATACCTACCTGATATTTCTTTATAATTAGCCCGAGAGACCGACTAAGTGCCAAAAGCTCCGTCATAAGATTTCCCCTATGACCAAATCGCCGCGCTTTCACACACACTTGATTGCAGCTTAGAATTTGAGAGCTGAAAGCTCTTCCAGACAGACTCTCCGCCTTTTTGGCACGAAGCGAAATCACCAATTACGACACTCATACATACACACACACAAATACTTACTTGCGAATGAACAACTCCGTCATTTTACAACGCTAGTTGCTGATGTCCAATTTATCCCTCGTTGATCTAGACGGCTTGCCATAAAGTACCAAGCGGGAAGATAGCCAGGAGGGTTTCAGCAAAGCAAGGACGTCTGCAGCAGATAAGCGATCCATAGCATAACCCCGTCTTTCCATTATCACAACAGGGCACACTAAACAATCTGTATCCGGAAACACCTAAACTTCTAATTATTAAATCACTTGTACAGCACCATTTTCACATCGAACACTATTAGATAGCTAATCGCTCTACAAACGCTCCACACAAAACTATTACCGGCGTCCGCACAAACGCGAAAGCGAAAGGGACTATTTACGTTGACCATAGACTAATTAGACTAGCTGAACTGAAGCTACTTAAATCGTAAAATCTCTGTCTGCAAACTGCACAACTAAGACAAGTGCCTGTCAGAGCAAAAGGGATTTTCTGGGGACCTCGCGTGCAAAAAAGCTTTGTTGCCAGACTCTTTTACCTGTCTAGCAGTGTCGTCTTGGCATCTTGTTGCCCTTGCGTTATTCTTACCAAAAATACATCCCCCTCTCGGATAATTTAAATGATCCAGCGAGCCAACTTGTAACAATATATTTTATATCCCGAATATTGCATATCCTTCAACCCTAACTCTTAGTCTTATGCAAAAAGCATGAAGCGCTTTTGCTTCTACCCTAAGGAAATGCATTATGTTGGATCATCTGCTGATATACCCGAAAATATTTGCAACTTGTAAATAATAGAAATTAAAAATGCTGTCTCCCACACATATGGCTGATTTACATTATTCGAACATGCGATTTTACTGAGAAAGTGAGTGAGAGGGCGTTATTACTTTGCACTGTTAGAAAAAAAGGAAGAGGTGATCGACTGTCAAAACATTATTTCCCACTCTTTTATAGCGAAGTGTCAGTTCTGGCATTTCATCAATTTGTCAATTGCATAAATTATTTGGACGTTTATGCTGAAGTTCCTCTTAACAATATGCTGGAGAATTAAGGTAATTACTGCTGGCACAGTATGTAGACAGAATTTCAGATTTTATTGATATTTGTTTTTATTTTTTAATTAGATCTAGTACACAAGGTAAAAGTGAATTTACCATGGAATACAGTCAATATTCACCGTGTCTTCCTGATGTTCAAGATAAAATTATTAGAGAATACCAAGAAACGCGGAATAACTACAATCGAAGTAATTTGCTTAGAACTCACGATATTCCTCAGATACATCCATCTATACCTCATCGCTCCATACTGACAGAACTTTAGTACAGAGGATAGCCGAGCTACAACAGTTACAACAGCTCGTTTGCTTAAAAAAAAATCTAAAATTTCAGAATTTCGTTTTAGATTTTTAATACATATTTAATAAAATATAAGTTAAAAAATTAATCATAATAGTTTTTGTTAATATGATGCGTGTTATTACAAAAAATTTCAATCAGAATATCTAATGCATTTCTTCATCCTTAAAGCAGTGGAGAAAGTACAAGACAACTACATACATCAGAAGCAGAATACTCAAAAAGGTCAGCGATACATCCAGGTCAGATGCTAACTAATTGGGTATATATCCCATAAACATCTGATTATAAGACGATGATGAAAAAATAAACAGATCCAGCTCCTGCTTATACTCCGCGCAATTACCAAAAAAGAAGAACTATCCTCGTCGATCTTTATAATAACAGTATGTCCATAGATGCCGGAGAATTACAGCAAACTTAGGAGAGAAATCGGGAATAGTAGTGGCTTCTAAAGTAATCTCCAGCCGCGAAACCTTTATTCAGGTTTTAATATTTATTAATTCTGTTGAACGTGCTCTTGGATTGCTCCAAAGGTTGATATATCGCCTAAAATTAACTGGGCTATCCGACATTGTGTCAAGCTTCGTATAGTACATTTGAATTAACACACACACCTCGTTCAAATTAGGATTTAAAATCTTCGACAACTCAAACAGATTGACTCGTCCGCCAAGAAACATACAACTCGTTCAAATTTTCCTTTTCGACATGTTGCGGTTTTATGTATTCCTTCGCGTCATTACTGACCAGACCCTTTTCAATCAATAGAGTAACTATCTCTACACAATTTCTTTCCGAAAGCCTGTAATTTCACATTTGTATAAGACAGTTTTTAATTCGCCTTAATTTAAATACTAATAACTTCTGTAGTGTTTTTATTTTCTGAGAAACAATCACTGATGGCACCTTTTAAATTCCATTACAGTATCACCACCTAATAAAAGAGACAAAATCGGATCAAAAAAGGCACTGTTTTCAAGAACAATACAGATACAGAATACAACAGGGAATACAAAATATTCCCTTTAAAATTTTGACACATTCCATATTTAAAATTTTTTTAAAAAAAATTTATAATTTTATAAAAAAAAATTAAAAAAATTTTTTTTAACAATTTTTTAAAAAATGTTTAAAAAATTTTAATAAAATTTGACACATTCCAGCTGATGTGCTGTGACTTTCTTCTAACATTTTTAATTTGTGTGCATGTAAGCAATTATATTCGTACACGCTTGTAGTTATTGTATGAGTTTGCTCCCATAATAGCAAAATTTACTGCCATAAAATATACTTCTGACTGGAACTTTTTACGGCTAATTATGGCAGTAAAAATTTCCCCTTCGTCGGGGAATTTGACATTTAACTCAGTAAAAGTTTGCTGGATTAGCTTTTGTCCTTATCGTTCTAAAGTATTTTCAGATAAAAGGAAACTACTTACTCTGTTTTCTAGCAATGTTCGAGTAATGTAAATCAGCCATTACTTGATAAAAATTAATTTACTGCGGAGTGTAGACCGTTTTCAGCTTTTTGGCTATCTTTAGTACATTAAAAATGTTGTATTGCTGGTGTAGTTGCAATGTTTTGCATAGCGGCGAGTAATGAAGATCGGTTTAATCCGTGAAACATGCAGAATTTGAATTGAATAGAGCTCAAGACATTTCGAGTGATTCTAGCAAATTTAGCTTTCTACCTTTGTCACAATTATGCAAAATTTCTGGTTCTAAGTAAGGAATGTGCTTATTTTCTAATAGATGCTTAGCGATGTTCGATTTGAACAATTATTATCGCTTAGCGAATTGAAGTGCTCATTTATCCGTTTTTTTAAAGATCGTCCTGTTTGCCCAATGTATACCCCCTGGCATGTTGTGCATTTTAAGCAATAAACCCATTTTTATTAAATTTATCGGTTGTATGTTTAATACTTGGCAATAGGCTATTAAGATTTTTTTGCGTTTTGAAACCTAGGGTATTAGGTATTCTGTCGTATATCTGTTCGTAATATGGTAATGAAGCCCAAGTTTTTTCAGTTGGTACCATTCTGCTTAAACAAGAATTTAGAATAATTATTTGCAACTTGTTTGCAAGCTACTTTCGAACTACATGCAATGTTCACCAGAGTTCACCAATCTCTCCCCCATCCGATGGAATCCTTTACAACTTTTCCATAGATATTCCCCTGATATTTCATAGTCTTGTTGAAATAATTCTCGCATTGTTGTTGGATGAATATAAAAATTCTGGTCCGGATGGTATCTAGACATATTTTACAGAAACTGCTTTCTTGTCCTATTCCATCCCATTTTCAATTTTACGATTTCTAAACATACTTTTCCTGATGTTTTTAAGGACCATTTTGTTTAACCTGCTTTTAAAGGAGGGGATAAAAAACTAGTGAAGAATTACCGACATAGATTTAAACCTTGAAAGACTTATTTATAATAATCTAATACTGTAATTAATACCCGCTCAACAACATGGCTTCCTACCAGGCCGATCTAGGGTAACTGAACTCTCGATATTTCCTGACTCTATTGCTTTGGCTCTTGATGAAGTTAAACAATTAGGTGTCTTTCATGCGGATATATCCAGGCAATTTAATAGAATAAATCACAAAATAGTCATAGATAAAATAAGGGGAATGGGCTTTGATTCTGGCAGCACCCTCTGGTTTATTTCGTACCTCTCGAACCATCATCTAGCTGTTGTAATTAAAGAATTCTCCTAAAATCTATATACGCAAAAATCAGTGTACCCTAAGGCTCGATTCGTGGCCCACTTCTCTTCTTATTATATGTGAATATGATTTCCCTAACGAATTCTGCTCTTTGCATAAATTAAGGGCTAATGAAAACAATTTTTCGTATTACAATTGATCCCCCGATTGCAAACACCTCCAAAATGACATTCAGGAGCTGCTCTTCTGGTATAATAAAAATCAGCTATACCTAAACGCCAATAAACAACAAACAAACCACATTATACTGGGATTATAAGTTGAATACGGTGATAGTGTCCTGAAAGCGGTATATCATAAATCAATGATTTGGAAGTACAATTTGATAGCAAGCTTCTGTTCGACTCGCTCCTTAACCATATTAATAACAAAGCGCTTTTAGTAGATCCCTGAAGTTTGTCTTAAGATGCATTCGGCCTTTCTTCCCACATAACTATATATATAGAATATGCTCTCCCGCCAAAGTCGCATTTTGTTTGTTTTGCTGAGTAAGCCAATGGGCAATTATGTTAATAATTCCCTCGTATGGTAATCGCTATGTAATTGATGATTGTTTACTATCTAGTGACTCGTGTTTCAACTGGTAGAACAAACGAGAAGGTTATTGCGTTGCGTTAAGAATCAAGCTTACTTCCGAATACGAGTTGTTATAAGACAGACGACTTGTCAAATATTTATATGCACTCAAGTGTTACAATTCAGATTTGATGTCAATTATCATTCGGTTCCGAGTATTTACTTTTAATAACGTAGTTAGGGCGATTTCGCGTGAATCCGCGAAAAAGAATTTGATGTAGAATAATTTAGGACTTTGTTTTCTTTATTTTGCTGGGTATACGACTTCATGTATAATGCATCCTTCGTTTTGACATTTACTTTCTTAGTAGAAAGATCATATTTTGCCATCTCGGAATAGATCTACTACATTACATCAATGGATTTGGCAAATGTTGTTCTTGTATGAAAGCCAGGACTGCCATAGCTTCGTCACTCCAATTTCAAGGATATATTTATCGGTTAGTAGAAGTAGGGTTGTTACGAGCAATGGTCACTAGCCCTTAGATCATCCCTCTATGAGCACAAAAATGCTCGGCATATATGTAGTCTAACTAACAGGAGTTGGTCAATAAAAATTTCAACTTTCAACTTTTTATTATCGTTCATCCTGAATATTGCTAAAGCTATTTATTTCATTTTCTTATCTTATTTGTGATTTACTCTTTCCTCATATCCTCGCCGTATGTACCTTCCCACGACAATGTGAGTAGAGCAAAATTATAATGTCTTGCATTTTTTTTAATTAGACGATATTACCGTGGAGCTTTTTTCGTATCATCTATACAAAGGGTACAGAAGATTTTGTAATTTAACTGTCCGAATCGAGGTGGCGAGGTGGTGGATTCTTAGCCAGACGGATTGGGTTGAATCGGAATTAAAAAAGAACACTAGGTTCGTGTTGAAAAAGTAATTGAAATGTTGCTCTCTACAATAACAGGTGTGCTCAAACCTTATCATCTACTCACTTTTTAGACTACAGGCTGGAACAACCCTAGTAACCAAGCCCTAGGGCGTTCAACATATATTCTTAAGGAATTTTCCTGTCCGAAGAATCAGTTCCTTGCAGTATTCCCAAGAATGTCAAAAGTATGCCATCATTATTCGGAGGAATTTCTTCAGATGTAATAAGAACAGTATCTTTGGCAACTTGGCGGATATTTTCCGATGAGAATTTTTTTGGATATTCTGCAGAACTATTCCACAGAAATTCTTCGGAAATTAGAATCTTCGGAATTGCTCCCTACTACAATCAATAAAAAACATTTTAATATATTATTGTTAACAAAATAAAATTTATTTTTAACAAACATGCAAACAAAACAAAAACACAATTCAAGAAAGAAAAAAAATTTTAAGTTTATTCAGAGCTGTGGTTTTCCTCCAGTTTCTCTGTGAACAAAATGATTATGAGTCTTAAAAGTAATAATTTATCTAAATTGATAGCTTACTTTGTTGTGCTTCTGTGTACTTCTTTCATTACGGAGCCTTTTAATCTAAATAGGGTTTTCCGAAATATGTCTTGCGCAAAAATCTAAAAGTAAGTGTGTGTAGCACATTTCATTACCATATATTTAAATGGATAGCTGCTCATCATTTCTAAAATGCATATACTCAAAGGGTATCATTGTTTTATTCAGAATAAAGGACCCCAAAATTCAGGGAAGCTAACCTATTGTAAGCATTTTTGCCATTTTTAAGCCATAAAAAGTTTTCTTGGTTTATGCAAATACGCATGGTTAACTTTGTAAGAAATTTTTCTAATCCTAAATGTAAATATGTGTTTTTGTTCTATCTAATAAATACGATTTTAATATGCACATTAGAGTATTATAACCGCGGGGTAAAGTATTTTCCAGCCATTATTCCTCAATTAAAATTTGCATAACTTACATTCTTGTCCGAATTTTTCCAAATTCAATAGACCCATGTAGCTATACATATTACGTGGGATGGGATATGTATGAAATATGAAGGCCCCAGCTTCCATCTCCACTTTTACCCATTTAATGATATCCACAAGAATTTACCATTACTATTTAAAATGATGTGAAGTGGTTATTAAGTAGAGCTTATATGCAAATAACGATTATTTTTGTCATCCCACTATAGTCAACCTTACAGCGCTTTTCATAGGTTAAGAGAGCGGTAATACACACCCTCAAAATAGCCTTGCAGGCATATTTTAAGCTCTCCAATTACCGTTGTATTCTAGCAAATATTAATTATGCGAAGTTGATGACAACGGACATAACCGCTAAATGAAATGTATAGAGGGTTTCTGTAGCAAATTAGAATTAATGTAAATTATGCAATTAAATAATTACAGTTAAGCATCGCCAGGTTATCAGTGACTTCCAGAGGGGTTAATTATATCAAATTATGTTGATAATTATGTACCTTGATCTTCGAGTCATTTATCTCAGGAAAATCAGATCTATATTCTGTTATTTTGTGAAAATATTTTCTAAGAATGTTACTTTACCAATGCATGAAATATTCCCGCTTTTCATTTTCAAGAATGAGCCCAAACACTGGAAAACGTTTACAACTAAAATTGTGATATCAAAAAATTAATTTCTCAGCTTATGTTATAAACGAATTTGAAATTTTTCCTTTTCGTATTTTGCAAAATTCAGTTATAATCAGTCAACTAACCTAGTACGTTAGAACAGTCTTGAGTATGCATCCACATATTGAAAACAGTTTATCATTGCATTCGTTTTCGAGAAAATGGAAAATTTTAAATTTAGTTACAAGAAAGAGAAAGTATGTTTTAATTAATTAATTAATTCATGTGTCCTACCCTAAAGTGATTAATCTAATTCTAGCTTTTACGAGCTCGATTATTGTCTCTGGAGTTATTTTGCACACCTCAGTTGGAGTGATAAATGCTTCTTCAGTGTTTTGCAATCTTAAAGCAGCAGCGGAAGACACTCACATAGTACGATTTGGTTCGAGGTATCATCTTCTTCGCATATTCGACACAGTTCGTTTGGAGGTGCCTATGTTGTTAAAAAAAGAACTCCTGGGGTGCTTAAGAAGAAGCTATCGAGAGGGGTATACGGTGGTATAGCCATACACAAACTAATAACATACAAAGACTGGACACAAAGAACAAAAGTATGCAACGCCTTTCTAGAATATCAAATCAACAATGCCACGACGATGCCTCGACTTTGCACTTGATGAAGTGCCAAGGAGTAAGCCGGCAACGCCTCGCTCCATTCAAAATCACCATTGGCTCGACACGATGAAGGGAAGGCCACAATTTTTTCTTAGATATTTACTGGAAATGTATTCCTTATAATTTGTACGCACTTTTGGAGGGTGACAACAATTTTTATAAGCGTAGACGCGTAGACACATTTTAAGTTTCGGTAGAATTTTTATTAATTTTGGTGGCCGACTTGTTATTTTCAGGTAGAATACTTTCATTATGTGATGTAATTAACATACTAATAAAAAAGACAACAACTTTCAGGTAAAACTAAGTCCACGTGAGTAGGTGAATGTTGAAAAATATGATACGGGAATTATCATAAAGTAGACAAATCAAAATTATTTCGATGAACGAACTTATCTGTAGTATTCGGACGTCAAGTAGATTTTTTTATACACTAGAATGGAGATGAAATAATAGACATAGAGTAGGTATACCAAGTTTTTCATTCCATGTGCATAATGCATAGAAATAATTCGCAGTTGGCAAGTTAAACTGTAACGAAATCCACAAAACTTGATAACTCTTGAATTTCTCTACGGTATAAGCCTGAGTTACAATGTGACGCTTTCGCGAGAAGCGGTCGCGAATGATGTTACTGATGCTGACGCGGCCGCAATGCCTGTTGCTACTGCTGTTCCAATGTCGCTTTAAAGTGTCAAAGTTGGCTGTCATCAAGAAACTATCTGTGCAAAATTGTTTATAAAATTTGAAATAAAACGAATAAGATCAATGATACAGAGGAATTTCAATGTATTGTTTATTTGCTTAACATCTCGATATTTGTATTTGCGGCAGAGAAAAGTGAAACGCAGGCGGTGGATATGTCCACAGTATAGATGAAGGCATAACTTAGGATTATATCAGAAAACTTTTAAGTGCTTACATTAAGAACAACGATAATGAGTTGTTTTTCAAAGCTACACGGATGAATCATGTTCATCAGTATAATTTGCTGCTAAATTTGGTTAAAGATGACTTGAAGAAAAGGCCAATCAGGAAACCTGGAGGGTGATTCTGATCTCTTTGTCGACTATTTAGTCGTGAATTTTGACATATTTTGTCGATTTTTTTCTTTTAACACAGTTCATTTTGTGTCTTCACTATTATATACCACAAATGAAATTTAATGAATTTTCGATGAACAAACGTCAAAAAACACGACTAAATAATCGACAAATTAGTCAACTGCTCACAGAGGTTGTGACAAAAATTTTACACTGGTAAATGGAAGTTCTACACCTAATTAGAACAATTCAAGTGCTTAAATTCGAAATAATATTTTGAATTTGTAATGTGAAGTGTCATTTTCTGTTCATTCTACGTCATGCAAGGCTTGCTGAGCTAAATAAAAACACGAAAAAATCAGTAGAAATGTTCATTTCATTTAGTCGATTATTTTGACATTCAAGATCGACAAAACACACAGAATCACCCTACTGTTAGTGCAGAGTGTAGACTTGTACTTACTCTCATGTAAGTATGTGTTCAATAGATTGCTTGTGGAATTTATTCAATTTTTTAAGTATCTTTCGCAAGGAGTTTCTAAGAACTACCTCGCCTGGAGTTTTAAAATGGGGCTATCCACTGTTCGTAAAATAATCATTGAAGTATGTGAAGTTGAATGGAAAGTTCTTTCATCTGTTTATATGCCAGAAGTGAATCCATAAAACTCGAAAAGCATAGTAAATGAGTTTCACGAAAAGTGGCAAATGCCCAATTGCGTGGGATGTATCGGCCGAAAACATCTGCAGATCCAGTGTCCTCCAAACTCTGGAAGTAAATACTATAATTACAAATGGCACTATAGTATCGTTCTGGTTGGAGTTTGTAATGCCGACTGTGCATTCACCGCCGTGGTTGTTGGCGCCTTTGGAAGTCAAAGTGACGGCGACGTGTTGCGTGAATCTCCTTTTGGGAGGAAATTGCTTGCGAACGATATAAATATTCCCCCGCATTCAACTTTACCTAACTCACGTCGTGAGTGCCCACAGTATATTGTTGGGGACAGCGCATTTCCTCAAAGATGAAAACTGATGCGGCCATATCCAGGCAGTTGCTTCCCCATTTAGAACGAAGTATTCAATTATCGCTTATCCAGGGTCAGAAGAATCATTGAGAATACTTTTGGAATCTTGGTTGCTCGGTGTCGTGTTCTTAGAAATTGCTTAGATTTCCATCCCGAAAATGCGGACAAAGTAATTTTGCTTGTGTGATCTTACACAATTATTTAAAAGTGACGGATAAATTATATAATAGCATTCCATCTGTATATTGTCTATAAAGTTTCTATAGAAAATCGTATACGATTCGGAAAATGAACATCAGGAAATTGGTGAACGTTTGAGGAGACAGGATGTTGACACTCAAAAGAATTGCACTCCGTAGATTTGGCAGCAATAATGCGACGAACGAAGCATTTATATATCGGAAAATATTAACCGAATCTGAATGAAGACAAAGTTTCTTTTCAGCCACAGCCAAAGTAATAAGGTAAATCTTCCACTATATTCAGCTCCGCACTTGTGTTTGTGCATAGCTACTTATACTAAGTTTATGAGTAAGGTTGTTAATGTGTTTGTAATAAAATTATTAATAATTGATTAATGCGAGTATATTTTTCTATCATAAATAATTTTACACTCATGTATGTGTGGTTTGTAATTTGGTCGAGGTTGTATTAGTTGATTCTAAGTTGTCTTTGTTGGAAAATGTCGTTGATTTTCTTAAGCAACAATTTATATGATACGAATTTATACTAACGTCTTTCAAGTGGGACAAGTTATGGATAGATATTATGGTTCTATTTTGATCCTTTTCTATGTATGCAGAACCAAATTATGACATCGTTCAGCAGATTCATACAGATTTAATTAGGACGATACTCAACAGTCTTCATCTCCACAATCACGTCATACTCCTCAACGGCCCGAAATTATAATTCCCTACTGCAAATACAGTTCTAATAAATAAGTTTTTCTTCTTGCATCTCAAGCGATTTACTTACTTTCTAGGCCGCAACTGATCCTTCAAGAAAGACATCTGTGTGCTATATAGCCACCCCTCGGTCTGTTTTGGATCTTCAGCCGCTTGCATGGACACGTTTTTCTTTTTTAATTGCCTGCGTAGCAATTACTTAATTGCTTCCATTTTTTTTTTACTCTTCCACTGAAAATAAAAAAAATCATACATAAATATATTACAATTTATTGTATGCATCCAATAAAGATAGATTTACATATCTTATTTATTATGATTCACTGGAGTATTATTTAATTTCTTCTCTGTCTTTACCTGACATTTTATGGGCAGCTGCAATTTCCACCCAAACTTTCATTTTCCCCGCACATTTTCAAATCATAATTGAGGCGGTGATCCTCTCTACATCCTCAATAAATCCTTTGACTTTCTGTTCTTCCTATAAAGAAATTACAAATTTGTATTATTTTAGAGGCACCGTAAACAGTATAAGCACGAATGTTTTTTTTCATTATTAGATGGTAACAAAATTAATACATGTAATAATTATAGCATGGGTTAGTTTTGATTACATCATAAAATACAAATCATTAAATTAATTAGTTATTATACACTACAGTTTTTTTAAAACTGACCATTTTCACTACAAATTTAAATTTCCCGCAAAAATCCAATTTTTCCACTGCAGATGTCAACTGACGCGAAACCGTAGAAATGTTTTCAACTTTAAACAACGCGACCAGCGTCAGCAACATCCTTAGCGACACACTGTACCTGCGCTTGAGTACTTTCATACATTTTAACTTTTGACAGCTTTAGCGACTACGTCTGCGACTCGCGACAGCGTCACATTGTAACTCAGCCTATTATATGTTTCGCGAACAAATTTGGAAGCAAAGAAACAAAAAGTTACTTATTGCTTGTCTACGCGTCTACGCTCATAAAAATTGTTGTGACCCTCCAAAGTGCGTATAAATTATAAGGAAAAAATTTCCAGTAAATTTCTAAGAAAAAATTGCTACCTTCCCTTCATCAGGTCGTGGCATCGTTGATTTTATATTGGATCGAGGCACTGCTCTCGACCTCGGCATTGCATAAAAATTCGAAGGAAGAAATTTTCAGTAAATCTCTTAGAAAAATTGTGGCTTCCTTTCATCGCGTCGAGGCAATTGTGATTTTGTATGGAGCGAGGCATTGCTGGCTTACTCTTTGGCACTTCATCAAGTGCCAAGTCGAGGCATCGTCGAGGCATTGTTAATTTTATATTATAGAAAAACGTTGCATATTTTTGTTCTATGTGTTCAGTCTTTGTATGTTATTAGTTTGTTTATGGTATAGCTAATTTATTAGGACCTCTGCAATATCTTTTGAGCGCATTATTTTTCCCCTCGCACCAAGTCCACGCTACGGCACTAGGCTATTTTCGGATAGGAATAATACTCACGCGGGAAATAGGATTATCTTCGTTGGTATTTATGGACTTTGGAGTATTGAAATATTGCAGACGGGCTTTTTAAAAAAAAATGTTAATTCAACTTCGAAAATGGGACTCCTTGCCATACAAAAATTTTTGTTTTTCTCTATAAATTTGGGCACTGCCTTACAACGTGTCGACGTACAGAGCTGAGACTTGGTACATGGTGTTTCCATAGCAGCAGGAAATAATATTTCAAAAATGGCCCAAATTAGGCTACCGATTCGTGGTGTTTCCATACAAAGCTTTGAGTTTTTTTATTTAACTCTTATTTTCATCCAGGGTACAATATTATTTGCATTTTGCTTTTTCTATACCAAACTTTTGTAATAGTTATAATATAAGATTGCATAATGCTTATTTTGATGAATTTATTAATAATAATGGAACATATCTACTACATTTTTTTTATTTTTCATTTATTTATTTCGCTCAAATGCTAGGTACAGTGATCCTTAAATGCAATTCCCAAATAAAAGCTGTAGTACAGAACAATTTTTCAAGATTTTTCTTAATTCGGACTTATTCATATGAAGGACAATCGAATGAAAATTCAAATTAAGAGTACAGCACATTCTAGACATGGGATCAAAGTGTCCATAGTTGGTGCAATGGGAGCACATATCAATGTAATCTTTAGATCGAAAGTGTAGAGTTCGTGAATTGAAATTAATTTTCTCAAGCATCAAAGGCAGTTCGATGTCACCATTCACAAGTTGTTTGGTTTGCCGATTCCCCTATCTACAGGGCTCTTCTGCAGCATCTATTCAACAGCCAGATACAATCTAAAAGGTAAAAGAGAAAAGCTTTAGTTAAAATATATATATTAGATTTGAGAGTCTTGATAACAGAAATGCATAAAACCATACAAATCGTCCCCTCGAAAAGGTAAACAAACAAACAAACAACGACAATAACATGCAGTACAAACTGATCACAAATTTACTAAGAAAATAATAGAGGAACAATTAAATGTTTTACAAAAATTACCAGTAACGTACAAAGGTGAAGTAAACTGCTTCTGAAAATCCCTCGCTGTAAATTTATTGCATAATATGAAGAATTCCTCCTGAAATGACAGCTGATTAACGAGTCACCTGAACGTTTTGGAAATTTTCCACCGGCATCCAACGTGGAGGAACTTCCGAAACGGGGTCTCGCCCAATTAAATAACCACTATTACAACTTACTAAATAAATTATATGCGGAAATGCTATTTAAGGACGAAAAGGACCTCGAAAGTTTGAAAGCCCCATTGCAATATCTCATGAATTACAGGACATATCCCAACAAGATGGGTATCATTTTAAAGGTAACGTTATTGCCTTTTAAAAGAGCTATAATACATTCCAATTTAAGTGGTACTTTCGAGATATAACAGTTTTTTGAAAATTTTCCTATTTTTTTTTTTTTTTGGAAAATCGGTCATCCCTTTCCAGAAACCCGTTATTAATACATTTTTTTTCTGACATGTTATTATTTTGTTTCATTTATCCCAATTTCTATTACTAAATAAATCGTTGCCAAATATTTGAATGATAATTTTGTAACATTGAATTGAATTAAAATAATAAATAGGACGTAAGTAATCACACGAATCAAAACATAAGTTGAAAAACAAAGCTTATATGTTTAATATATTTTCTTACGAGTTTCTACAGTAGCAAGATATATTAAGTTTAACCTTTCGTTATAAGGAAGAAGATAAAGTCTAAGGCAGATTCAAGTTTCGGGTGAGCGCTTCAAAATATCACTATATTTTACTTAACAAACAAATAAAATCCTGAGAACATTTTCCCAACTATGCAACTATTGCAAATATTGTAATTTTTTTCGCTCAGGTATTTAGTCTCTTTGTAGATGAGCATATTCTTGGTCTAACCCACATTCAATTTTTATTTTAGTATTCCCAAAATTACTCGGAATATGCATCAGTGAGAATGCAAATTTCTTAAAAATTGCCTTATTTTTTCCAATTTATTGACTTACATAAATGCTATTGTTAGGCGATAATTCACCTACTGTTTCCATGTTTGCGGACGTTTACCCTTCCTTCAAAATTCATTTTAATTGAACAGTTTTTAGAAATTTCCAAATTTTTCAGCTCCATACAATAAAAGTTGTAGAAAATATAAACATAGGGAAGAATACTCAACAATTGCCTTTATAAAGAATTTTTCTATCATGATCTCTTCTTTTTTCTTAAAGAAATCCTTCTCGTGTTATCTTACATCGAACGTTACATTTCCATTCGATGTAAAGAGCAAAGGAGCAAAATAGATGAAATGTAAACTTTTTTCGTCAATTCCTTATTATTCAGAACTTAACCTGATATCCCAATCGATTTCTTTATCTTTTTGTGGCACGGTAATATCAGACGTCTCCTTTGAATAAAAACGCAGAAGAGTCAGAAAGAATAAATCACAAAACCGTTCATCCACTATTCATCTGGGGATTCAATGTTAGACTTTACTTAATTAAGTATGTATGTATGTATGTAAGAAAATTCAGTCTTGTTTGAGTCTGAGAAAACTATTTGGTAGATAAGTCTCCCAAGTCATTGTACTCCAGCGAATAATGTTGTGCTGTTGGTTAAATTATTATCGTATTCCGATCTACCCTAATTCAATTCGCTTCAAGAATAACCAAAGACTGTGGGAAGTTTTGAGAGCTATTTTTCGACTACTCATTTTGATTTATGTTATAACCTTCGAGATGATTAAAACGACAGACTTGGTTGTTCTAGAATGTGGAACGACAGATAACGTAAATAGTGGAAGGGATCAAGATCACGCGTTCATAGCTAAGGAATTTTGTAGGGTGTAGAAATTAAGAAAAAAACAAAGAATATCTTGAAATTTTCTTAACACTATACATAGTTTTTGTCAACATAAATAACTGTAAGTTTCACTCAAATAAGAAATAGGGAAAACAAAGAAAAGATTTTTGTATCCCTGTATGTATTGGAAGAAATTACTGATACTAAACATTTTTCGAAGAGCTAATTGTATGAGATAATTCTAATATCAGGACATACTTTTGCCAAATGAGATAGATAGATAGATTTATTGTGATGTGCTTTACCACAAGAAATTATAATATTTTTTAAGTACCTTATCTCCGCCGGATAGATATAAAAATTTGAAGAAATTCAAATTGAATTTCATAAAGAATGAACCTAAATATCCTTCATATACAGAAAGATTAGAAAATAAAAGCAAAAGAAGTTAATAATTAAAAAATACAAAAGAAAAGAAAAAAAAATGTAAAAATAAAATTCAATATCAGAGATAAACAAATGAAAAAGTGAGTCGAAAGCAATATATTCCACAATCGTCTGACATAAACATCAATCATAGATTGCCCTATGGAAACGTGGTATAATTAAATTATAATTTCGAACAGGACGCGAAAGGTGTATTTGGTCAAATAAATATCTCGCGGCCTTTATGTGAAGTGCTTTCAGGTTAAGATAGGTAGACAATGTACAGGTATAAAAGTGCTTCCAGGTTAAGATAAGTGAACAATGTGGCTGTACATTGTTCACCTAGAAGTTTAAATTTCCTCCGGCGGCCAAAAAGAAACCTAACATAATAACTGAAATTCAAATCCCATTTACACGCAAAAATAGTGTCGAGTTGAGCAGGCTTCAAAAAGTAAAGTAAAGCAAAAACAGTGTCTTTACTAATCTGACAGGTATATGTAGTTGAATAGTAGATAAAATCATATATTGTGATTTTAATGTGCACAGTTTTAATTGATTGGCCACTGATCAATTGTGTGTGCTTTAAATAACGATGCTCATACGAACAAAACAGTCTTCCTGCTGAGATGTATTTGTGTATCATCGGCATACATTGGAATTTTTGTATCACGAATAACTTTCGGCAAATAATTTGCCAAACAATAAAGGTCCGAGAACTGATTTTTACGGAACCCCACTGGATAGTCGGTGGAGCTGGATATGATATTTTCAACACTGACTTGCTGCCACCTATCTGTATGGGGAGAATCCAAAAGCAGAAAATCAAGTAGGAAAGTAAGTTTTACCAGAAAATTATAGTGTTTGACACTGTGGGTGATCTTGAAGAAATCTCAAAATATCCAAAATGCTTATAACATTCATATCAAGCACCTGATGATGATCTGTAACCCTTACCAAGACTGATGCACAGGTATGTTGTGACCGGAAACCTGAGGGCACCAGTTTAAAAAGCCTTTTCTATTCTAAATATACATAAATATGTCTGTCGGTCATGGACAGGAAGCACAGAATGATAATAGGACCAAGATCGTTCATATCGGCAGATAAACCTTTTTCGGTAAAGTTGGATTCGCGCTATTTTCCGCATACACGGAAACGTGAAAATTGTAAAGCAGGAATTGGAAAAATATGTTAAATACGTAACAACATAAGGAAGGATAATTTTTAAAAAACGAGGAAGAATTATTATCAGGCACAAATAAATCCGCCGACATCAACACAGCGGAACGAGAATTCTGAAGGGAAAGATACATGATGAGAGACCTTTGGTCTCCAGTCTGCGGTTTACAGACAATAAAATCTGCTAAATGTTTGCACGGCAAGAGATTTTTGTCTGTTGAGAGCAGTAAAACCCAGCATAGAGCTACTCTTTCATACCATATAGTTTTTATGGGAAATACAATTCAATCTGTGGGCACATTTGACAGACAGAGTCCATACGGCGAATCGACGAATCCGAGAACTCATAATCATAAGTGATTGATCTCTGATTCCTATGGAAAGCCAGAGCCTCATATCTGCCTATATTGAGAGCCAAAATTTTTGATTTTGCACCAATCGCAAAATTTTTGAAGGTCACCATGTACTTGTTCACAATCTTTAACAGATTTAATATGAGTAAAAAGCTTAAGATAGTCAGCATAAATGAAGACCTTACAGTACCCCCCAAAGAGTCAATGTTGTCAGTAGATGGAATAAAGGATAACGGGCCCAAGTGACTCCCAGACGAAACCTTCAATGGTGGGATAAGATTTGGTATGTTGGTATCTAAATAAGACTCTGTTCATTTTAGAAATGTTGGGGGAAACCCATACTTTTCCATTTTAAAGTGTATCACAGAGTGAGTTAACTTGTCGAAGGCTTTACTAAAGTTGTTACGTTCCCAAAGTCCCTCGTTGGTGGTTTGTTGTGTTTGTTGATTTTTTTTTCCTGAACTAGTATCTCTGCAGACTTTTGTCTTTTCCAGTAGCCCTAATTTGGTATCTCATTGAGAGGATGGCGGCACATACCTTGCGAACGTCACAAATTCGAGAAGGTATCCAAACATGAATATGGTCAATTGGATACGGCACGCCTGGACTCACTGTACCAGTGGATCTGCAGCAATTTAGTTAACGCTGTCATTGTATAATGTCCTCGGTATTACGGGACTCTACCGTTCCATGAATGCTCATACCTTATGTAATTCAATAGATCAACAACTTAATTGATATATATGTATGCATATGTATAAGTCGACTTCTAAAATGAGGGACTACAGCATGCAAAGGCATATAACTATTGGACACCGGCCGATAGCTTCAGTTGATTACTTGCCCAAATTCCTACAGATTTACGAAGCTGGACCATACACAATTACATTTCAACTACTCTTGAACTAATCGTCGCTGACTGGAGGAAATACAGATTTGATCAATAGATCATCTCGTTGGCTTACATAATTCTGGTAGAGCAGTTTGGCGTATTTTTTTATATAATATTGTATTACATTATCCTTGTTTTCCTTTTTGAATCTATAACCAACTTATCTGTAAAGCTCATAGCTTTTAATGCATGGACTATGTAGCGCTAAATATTCAAACATAATTTCAAATTTGTGTATTCAGCTTTTGGCCTTTTATTCCTTGCAGTTGTGTTAACATTTTAAATATTGTTAATTGCATATGTAGTTCGATATTTAGTAGATTGCAATTAAATTTTTGAAAAACAATGTTTTGTACAACCACTCAGCCACGTACGAAACACTCAGCCACGTCCTAAGGTATAAATTAAGTACGATATATTGGTATCCTGGAAGTTCCTTTTTCCACGGGTGAATATGCGCACGAGTCAATTGATAAATGGATTGCAAACGAGCCTCCCGATTTCCTCCAATAGTAAATAAAAAAAAAACCAAAAAAAAAATAATAAAATAATATTAAATAAATCAATAAATAAATAAACGGATAAAGGACCATTCAATAATTAAACAAAAAAAAAACAGAAAGAAAAAGCCTGTAAATTAGAAAAAAGTTAAAATGAGAAGAGTGTCCAATAGACAAAAAAAACTATGTGAATTAACACGAAGAATAGGCTGTAAAGAAATCGTACCAGCAATTCGTTGAGTTGAAGTGATTATTGACAAGTAACGCAAGAGATTATATTTAAACGTCATAACCCGTTTTCAAGTATGGGTGTATATAAGTGAAGTGTGGAAAAATGAATTGAATAGAAAAAACAGCCATCGTAAGAAACATACCTTCGAAAATGGAAAAGAGACTGAACGCAGTGAATCGAAGCAGAAGAGACAGATTATCGAAACTTCACGACCGGGCCGAAAGGCTATAGCCATACGAGCGCAGGGGGTTTTTTCTTTGGGTCGCTTGTTGAAGAACGGCGAACAAGAAAAGGCGACAGCGACAGCATATCAAGCGGTTATCTCGGACTACTGCTAAAATTGTTGAAATTAATATTATAAAAAAAGGGGAAATAGTGAAATTTTGAAGAATTAAAAATTAAAGGCAAAAAGGAGAAATCAAATGGAAAAAATAAAGCAACAAAAGCAGAGTAAGCAAAAAAAAATATTAGGTAATCTGGAGCATGCGTAAACCGGATTTGGTTAAAAAAAACACCTGGAGTGGGAGGAACTGGCCAGGAATAACCAAAGTTCGTGGATGTAGATCTGTCCAAAGTAAACCCATGTTTGTTCGAAGAGAGCAAATTCTTACACGAAATTGATAGTTGACAGAAAATGATAGATTCGAATAACTTAGGCATACGATATAATTTTTCTGTAGACCTGTAGTGAGAAATTTCATTTTTACTGCCCTTTTAGGGTTCCGTACCCTATTACTAAGAACTCGCTGCCCGTCCGTCCGTCACCATGTTGTATCTCATGAACCGTCATATTTACAATTTTCACAGACTGTCTATTTCTATCGCAGCTATAATATATAAATTAAATTAAAAATAAGGGGGCCCCCATACAAGAAACGTGATTTTTTCGGCGTTTTTTTCATCGTTTTTTCTTATTCATTATTATTATCATAAGTAGGCAGTTTTTTTCACATGACGCGTACGCTCATTTTCAGGAATAAATAAAAAGCACATAGTGTTAAATTTTCTACCTTGGTACGGAACGCTTCGCGAGCGAGTCCGACTCGCACTTGGCCGATATATAGGTATGATAAAAGAATTCTCCCACAGCTGCGGAATACAACCACTCTCGAGCGATTTTTGTAAAACAATTCTCAGCGGGGCTGCCAGGGAGATGCGACATGACATAAAAAAGGCTGGAACAATCCCATCACGACCAGTTGTGAAGTTATTTGGAAGCCCATTAATATCATCGAGTATATCCTCTTCTGAAATTGAAGGGATATTGAATGAAACGTAATGAGAGTCGTTCATATGACTGAAGTTGCTATTTGGAGGTTGAAAATTTGACTAGGCAAAGGCATTGTTAAAAAAAGAAGCAAACATATAGCAAATTTTAGATGAATCATCACTAGCAGAATCCTTGTACCTCATGGTGATCGTGTAGTTTTCCGTTCTTTTCTTCATATTAATAAACGTAAAAAGATGAGTTGGTCACTAAATAATTTCGTACGCATGCCTTGAGCATACTCATCCTAAAGTATAATGTTTGGTACTTTTCCATAAGTATCAATATAGAACATTTTAGAAAACGGACTCACAACGCATACATATGTAATAGATTTCTGTTTCATGGCTTGGAAAGTATTCCCGAGGGTTTTGGTCATTCAACGTATACATACGGGCTTTCCCTTTTAGCCTAGGAGCATTCGCGATTACCCGCGATTAAACCCTTGCGTGTATGGCTTAATGGGTCTCAGATGGGAAAACTTGATGTCAAGACTGTCAATAAGTGTCGTACAGAATTCTCAGAAGTAGAATGACTTTCTACTTTTTAATTTTGTATCGACAACGATCAAAAGGCTATAGACGGAAGATTCTGAAATGAAAAATATTATAAATTTATGCCAAAATGGACTCACTTTTTGAATTAAAATCTCATATTGAAGGCGTCATTCTAAAAAACTTTGCAAGCTGTGCGCAATGCCCTATTTGCAGTTCTCTTATTAAAAAATTATATGCACCATATTCAGTGTATTTCATATTTTATGTAGTTTAATGCACTACACAACTGGTGGCAGATTTGCAGTTTACATCACTGCGTGTGGTTTGGTAGAATAGTAGTTGATTGATTTTAGATCCACAATATATTTTAAATTTGAATCGAGCCATAAAGTAAGTTTAGTCACGATTGAAATCCTATATATTCTAATTAAAAAAAATTGTATTGGCAATGCTCTATGTTGAATTGTTGAACCTATTGTACTTCAATTGTCATTGTATCGCCATCGTAGCAACAATCTGTCATACTTTCATTTTTACATTGTGTCGCCATTATTGTACCAAGAACTTTTTGTAAACGCCAATTGAATTTCACTAAAATAAATCATTTTTGTAACCAGAATTTTTCAATAGTTTATTCCATTATCTCGTGCATTTTTCAACTCTGTTTCGCTATCTAAATCTTCAAGTAACATTGAACGTTTATCAGTATCAAAGATGAGGATGCTATAATTGCCGGGAACGGAATGGTGATTTTCATAGTCATAGTCACAGTCGTTTTTGCGGATTTCACATTTATTGTCCTTAACGCTAGTACTAATGGATAAAATAAATTACGTAAACGAACCCATAACTTACCGGGTATGTAATAAAATTTCCGTATATTTCTGTGGAACTGTTTCATTTTTTTTTGAGAGGAGAATATCTAGTCAAAAAGTTCCTAAGAATTTAATTTTCTGATAAGACCTGTTCCGAAAAGTGGGTATGCGGCATATGGTTTACAAATGGAGGTAGGATAATTGTTGATGGCAAAAATGCAGTTTATCGAACATTTCAAGGACAATTTGTTTATGTGTTTGTATTAAGTATAAAGTAGCATTTTTTTATAATATTTTGGATATGGCTCCTCTGGCACAATTCTAACCAAAAGACAAATAAGAGACATACGTTACTGCAAGATCTTGGCGAAGCCCTCACTATGCCAGCTGTACAAATCAAAGCAACGAATTTACACATTATGAGGAACTTCGGGACCAGGTATGCTGTCGAATGCTTCTAATCTACATCAACGTCAAGTCGACCAGCACGGGATCAAACAGGCAGACTGAAAGTCAAAGGTAACTGTGGTATTTGCAAAGAGGAGGGTAAGCGGCAACCCACGTGAAAATGTTGTACAACATGCTGTTAGCCTGTATGTGCAGAACATTCTACAGAATTCCCCCGATGTAAAACATATTTGCCATAATAAATTCTATACATTTTTTTAAGAATTAACTCTATTTTTCTATTTGAGATTGCATTCCTAAAGAAATGTATTAGATACATGGGTATGCTTTGCGCTTGGTAACGTATATTTATAACTCAAGTCTGTTTTCTGACGAAACACAAAATACTTTTCAAAATTTTATATATTAGCTAAAAACAAAGCCCTTGAGGATATCTAAAGTAATGGATAAAAAATTGCAAAGACTAGATAAAGCTTTTTCATTCTCAAAATTGCAAACATACCCAGGTATGTCGATATTGTCCAAGGGTTAATGTATTGTTACAATTTTGGCTATTTGGTGGGCTTAATTCGCCGAAAGGGAGGCTGTAAAAATTATAGTGAGAACTAAGGCAACAATGCAGAAATTGGGAGAGTGATCTTACGTGTATATTCGAAACTAAGTTTCAATGTAGGTCAACAACTGTGGATGTAGGTCAGTAGGTAACTCAGTTCAAGAGTCCGCGACAATCGGCTAGCATGGAGAATAACTGCTTGCACTCGGTCCAGTTTTAACACTTGGGTCGAGAGAGTTTTTACAATTTTCTCACCTTTTCTGCGTGTTGCCAGTGAATGAGATTTGTGAAGTGAACTTATTCCACCGCTTTTACAAATACAACGACCGTAACAGCTCGTGGGTTGAATCGCGGTGAAGCTGGTGATTGGCTAATGATGAGACTTGTGAAACGCAGTCTATTCCGCAACCTCATTAGAATCGTGCGGGGACGAATTATTTAGATTCGTGGGAGCTTAGTCCGCCGGGCGAATGTTCTACGTTATTTTTCTTATCGTTCTATCGGTGGTGACCCTTCGGTGCAATTTTGGGAAGAAATGTGTGGTGTGTGTGTACCTTTGTGCATAAATGTGTTTAATTGAAATTTGTGTTAATTAATTCAATACAACAAATTGGTGCTTATTTTGCAGTGTTTTGTGATGGTAATAATTTCAACACCATTTGCAGAGGGGCACCTGGCGGAGACGGCGTGAAAAAAATCATCAGTCTGCTCGTCGGGTGCTTCTTTATATGCGGAGCATCCGTTGTAGAAGCAGCTCGTATTTCTCGGGGATAATTGAGACTCTGCTGGTAATCACTTTGACGAAAGATGACGGACCAAATTACAGGCTAGTAAGTATTATTATTACTTTTATTGCAGCTGTTTTCATATTAGTGAAATGTCACGTACACCTTTTAGCGACAGATATAATTTGGCAAAAGCTTTCGCGCTCTAGAGGGGAAATGAACTTGTGCCCTAATCCTCTGGGGCTCCACTCGGCCGAATTAATTAAAAATGGCCTTTATTAACAAATCTCGTAAATGAATTTCGCTTAAACTGAGTGTAAAAATTTTAGGGCATGCCGGCTGGTGAAATATCTGCCCTTTATTTTCTTTCAAAAGTCCTTGCACTTAAATTTAGAGTCTTATGCATTTTCGTCCATCCTAAAGACCTAAAGCCACGAAAAGACAGGCGGGCTGGACTTAAAGTAACTAAACATCGGGATTTCTTTTAACAATAAACTTTATTTATTAAAACAATTTTTGGTTTCAAAATAAAAATCCGTTTGTACTGTATTTAATGGAGGGGAAGTTACTTTCCAAGGAGTGCAGTCGTTGTTTACTTGACAGATTTAAATTACGAATTTCTCCAAATTCACATTAATGTTTTCTCCTCTTCTGGTTCTAGATATGTCCTGGCCGGCAGATGGAATCAGTCTCAAAACAAACGATCGTCGTGGGATTGCATATTTCTGCTATCTGCTTTATTTGTTAGGTAAGTCCAGATTGGTGTTGTGGGTCTTCTTTGGGTTTTATGTTATGTTGTTTTCTTGATTTTATACCTCGTTTTTTTAATGTATTCCTAACTTCATAGTTTTGATTAATGTTAACTTGTACACTCAGGCTTTTTATTTTCACCTTGATTACACTATTGTATTTTTTTCCTTCCTTTGTTTGTTACACTTATTGACTAAAAAAAAAGGTTTAAGTTAAGAAATGTCAAGTAATGTTAATATAGCTTCGGGCACGACACTAAGCTAGTGCCGTGGCCGTTGACGTTTGTGTGTTTTCAAGAGGGTGAGATGGTAAAATTGGGATGGAATGGTTCAAGGAGAACGGTAAGCTATGAACCTTGTCCCAGATATCCTTGTAGGGGTCTTACTGTGTGAAACATCCTGCTCTGATGACGGTGGCACATGTGATTATCAGCGCGCAGCTTCGGCTTATATAACCAATCTTGAAATTCACATTCTCGAATTTATTTGTACGGTGCACCACCATCTTTTGATCACAATTAATGTATAGATGTATAGATGAAGTAAAAAACATGGTACTTTTTGCATAGTTTGCGTCGCAGTATTCAGACAGCCAAGTTAGGAATTTCTCTATTGGTTGAATTTGTAAGTACTAAGTGGCCATCATATAAAAATGATTTTATTTCTCCTCTCAAATTTTGAAAAGCTTGTAGACAATTCCAAACTATCCCTTGTAATAAGATTGCGCTGATGTCACATGTAAAACTGCCCATGATTATTTATTTTTATAATTTGTATCGAAATTCTGTTGAAGAGGTAGATAGCTGCCGTACTTATTATTCGCTAATAAACCGCTGTTTTGTAAGATATCCCTTGGTGTTATTAAATGGCAGAATATGTCGGAGTTCCTCTTATGGCAGAGTATGCCGCTGATGTTATTTTATTTAAAGGCAGAGTATGCCGCTATTTGTATTTAAAGGCAAAATGTGCTGCTTAATAATGTATGACAGGATGGCAGAGTATGCCGATGTTTACTTGAGAAATAAAAGCACTCTTTCAAGTTGAATTTAAGTCTGATTTTTATTGACTAGTCTCTGCTTATTTATATTAATTGGTAACATGGGAATCACTGTTTCTTACTAATAAGGGGGGATTATTGCAGAATTGCAATACATACAATTAAAACTCAGAAATTGTATTATCTCAATCAATGCTTGCAAAGCGATAATTGCTTGCGTTGAGGTCCTCTTGAGGTCGAGCAAACTTTGTTTTTAATTATTTTTCGTTTCGACTCTTGTTTGTATTTCTTGACCGTGGTCATGGCTTTACACCCTTAAGATGGCTTGCCTATCTGAGACTCA
Source organism: Dioctria linearis (assembly GCA_963930735.1). Taxonomy (NCBI): domain Eukaryota; kingdom Metazoa; phylum Arthropoda; class Insecta; order Diptera; family Asilidae; genus Dioctria; species Dioctria linearis. The sequence continues at coordinate 153,830,492 of OZ005744.1, read as the reverse complement.
TTTAAGTAAGAGGATCCTAAGCTTATTTATGCAGATTTATAAGCTGTAGTTGGACAGAATTAATGGCAGACACACCATCTCAAGGGAGGAAGGGAAGAAAGTCAAACAACCAACAGCCAACAGCCATGCCCAATATCACTGTCGTCACTACTGGCTACACAAACTGCTGCTTTGACATATATGTACATAAGAGACGTCCGGTTCAATAACTTCTGTATAAGTTTTATAGCAGAACCACAAATGGAATTCATTTAACATCTATTATTTAAAGCTTTCTTGCAGAACAGATTCCGCTTGACATAAACCGTTCTCGGCCGTTTAGGGTTAGGAATGTAAGGTGGTAGATTATTAATTTATTGCAGAAACTAACTCTCAAGAGCTCTGCTATTATAGATTAAACTTACTTCTATGTTGAATTTAATTAGACTGGACTCCGCATGAACTGCCAATCAGGATTATTATAGTTGAATTATCAGAATTTTAATATTATAAAAGTGACTCAAACGGTTGCAATCACCAATTTTCATCGTCATACAACCCATTGTCGGCATAAATGTAAAAAATAATGAGAAATACGATTGCTACTTTTTCCACTTAATTATTGAGGATCTATTAAATCTTAGTCCTTTGGTTGTAGACAATTGAAAAATAATCGAGTTTTGGATGCTCACAAGGTTGCTTTCAAAACAGATTTTATTCATGTATCTTCACCACGTAGAGCCTTTAGTGCCTGTAGTGCTTTTATATAACTTTTTTTAGTCTGTTATACCTATCTGAAGGGTGACTCTAAAAGAACACAAAAATTGTGTAGAGTAGACCTTAAAGATAAGTAAAGATTTTGATGGGAATTAAAGAGAAGAGTTTTTCGAGTAAATTTAAGCCTATCTCTCCCTACTAATCACTTTAAACCAATTTTTCTTCATTACTTGTACTGTGGGTACTAAAGAGTAGCAATTCTTTTCCGATTTATCCAGACACAGGTGTACATACGTTTGAGGTAAGACTTAAATCATAAAAGTCCAATAAAAAATTTATGGCATAACAGTACCGAGTTGTTTTGAGCTTTATAAAAACTTTCGAATCCTTATAGAATCCTACGCACAGAAAAACAGAGACATAGATACTTCCAAAAAACTTTCATCTCGCTTTATGTAAACATATATAGGTTGGGTCGTTTTTCATGTAATTTAGTGGGTGTGCAATTCCTAGTTATTTGCCACACTACGACATCCTCACCCACCGGAATACGGTTATGTACACAACCATAATGGAAACGATTACATCATGGGAAGAGAAGGGTTCACCGTGGCTATACCGCCTTTTGGGGATATTCAATTCTTCCGTTTCATTGAGTTCTGCTAGAAGTTTGAAAACGAAAACTTTTATAAGATATGTCGGCCTTCGGAGCCTCGCCAACATATTAATATCATGTGTTAGACTGCATATGTAGGTACGTATAATGTATGTCATACATATACCACACAGCAAGAGCCCTGCAATGGGAAATTTATAAATTTATACGCTGCTAAGCCAGGGATGTCTATTTCAGTAATATGCGGAAGGACTAAAACTCTGTGGCTTTATATACCGCCATAGAAACGTGCATTTCGGTGTTTGGCTATACCTTGCCTGCACAAGTTACAGGATGGTGGTTTTCATTTATCTAAGTAGAGCATACTTGAGCAGGGATGTGAATGTTCCTGGACGCTAACTTAATAATGGTCGCTAACGCTGTGAGGAAGCCTAAACTTATTAGGCTAGAAGCGACCGCTTAGCTAACAATGTTTATAGTTATAGGTATATGGAAGTACTTGGTAGCTGTATTAGGACTTAAGAATGTAATACAATGAGCTTCCGTTGTGCTTGTTATCTGAGTTCGATAGTAGTTTTTTTCGCAAATAGAAGAAAGCACACTAAAGCTGATGTGTCATTGATTTCTTACCGATATCAACTAGAGCAACTAACATGTATCGTATAAATAAATACATAATCAATAGAATGTAGGAAGGTAATAAACTGGAGGTGTAGCCTTGGTGGAGGGCAGATTGGAAAAGATACGAGGTGGCAGAGTAAAAATTCGAAAATTCGACCACCAGTTGTGGTCCGTCCTGAATAGCTTTCTTTTTTCCATTTCAGCTTGAAAATTGCATTAGCATCTAGATATCGCCGAAGTTTTTAATCCTATGAGTATAGTAAAATTTGATACCACTTAAAATAGACCTTATACACTTCTGTCTTGTCTAACTGCCGATGTTTTTCACATTAAGGTAGGTTGCATTTCGTTCAAACATCTTAATTTCCTTGGCTGGGCTGCAATATGTTGCAAATTAAAGGCAACGTTTTTAAAAAATTTTCCAATAATTTCTTTTAAAACGGACACGTTGATAAAGGAAATTTCTAGGAGTGCTAATTAGGTAGGTTTATCATAAATGTATAACCCTATTTGCTTTAAATGAAATAATTGCAAGAAAACCAAATGTGATATTACGATGTTACCTATGTGTCCGGTGTTTTTGATACCTGGCGGGTTACTTTTGTGCTGTGCTGGTGGTATAGCAGGCGGAGTGTTATGTTGTAATTGTGGGTTATGTTGTGTGAATTGTATCGGATGCTTGGTACTGTGCGGCTATGTATAGATTGACCAAGGATTTAGTTTTGCAGCCTTCCTTGCCTTAAGAATACTTGGGGCTTTCACTTCTCCGAATGGGGAGTTCCTCGGGCAGGGTCTTCTGTGGGGTCTAGTGTGCATTAATTGCCACAACTCCGCGGATTCTTTTCTTGGTGGAACTCCGAATCTCTGCAACTTTTGAAGAGGTGGAAGGAAAAGGTTGACACAGACTATTAAATTAGAAGGATACTTAGCTCTCGATTTCCTCGTGGTGGATGCCCGAGGCGGATATGGGATATTTGAATCCGTGAATCGTTTATTTGGATCTTGCGGCAGTCAAACCAGAGTTCTTTTCTGTTTTCTTGGCGTGGCGAACAATCTCCACAGACAGAATTTTAATGGTTAATGGATACCTAAACACCAATAAATTTTCTAATTTTTTACTTCATGTATTTTGTTTTTAGTTGTTACTTGCCAGAGTTCAAAAGCACGAGAGAGAGAGACCTAACCTTACTTGACAGGCCTTTTTATTGACAAAAACAAAAAGCTTTTCTAGAAAGTTTTCTTTCCAATTTCCATTGTTATGACTTTAACCTAATTCCAATTTCTACTGCGACTAACTAAGTGACATCTAGTGTAAAATCTTTATTTAATAATAAGTGTGCAGATATATTCTAAATGATTCTACCTTATTCTAAACTAGTGCGGGATTCCATCGCATCCATCGTTATCTTCAAATGATTTGGGTGCTCCGTATTAGCAGTTTCTGTTTACGGATAGCTGGCCTGACCTCCACGAAAATAACTTAGGATGTCAATTTACTAGTCAAGGTGGCACCGTGGGATGGCTGTAGCTCTCTAGTGAACTATATGTAGTTTTGTTACAATACTTAATAAAATATAGAAATTATATCACAATTGTGTATAAAATTTGAAATATTCATGGTACACAAAGCCAGCAAAGTCAAAGCAAAGTAAATTAATTAAGCATTTGTATAAACATTAGCAGCTCCAATTTCAATTTCGGAAATTGTTATTCACTGTGCTATTAAAATTTCAAGAGACTTTGATTTCTGTGCATACTTTGAACATTTTAAAATTTATATACAAATCTAATTTAATTAAAAAATTTAATTAAATGCAAAATGAAGGGAAACTCTAAAGACTTTTTGTGATTTTCTCATTAAGTGAAGGGAAATATTATTTTCATTTTTTAACGCGTATTTTGATACAGTCTTATTTATTTGCTGCTTCATTTGATTAGAGTATAAATGTTGACCTATTAGAGCTCTAGTTGGGGCGATAGGCCCAATCGCCTCCCGCTGTATCTGCCCTTGATTGTCTTACACTACGATATGACATTCTGGCATTATTACCATTGCAGGATCTCAAGTTGCACTTGGAAGGATCACTTAGTACAGAAAGTCAAGCTAACATTTGCATCCTTGTACAAAGAAAATTAAAATTTCTATATGTTTAATTCAATGTAACTTGAGATAAGACGTTAGTTAAAACGACAAAGTAATTCGAGATAAGCATAGGTAAAATCTATTAATTGAATAACCAACCAAGTGTCTAAATATAAGACTTACCTTAATATCCAAATAGGCTGGCGTTGAATCAAAATTGAATTTGGCACGAGAGCCAAAAACCTCTGGAGCTGACCAATGCCTTGACGAACATCGAAACTGCGGAATGGGAAGGAAAAGATAAAAATTAATCGAGTTAGTGTCATGATTTAGCTTTGCGAGTGTATATGTGTGTAGGCTTATGAACATAAATAGAATTATAACACAACTTTAGCCTGTGGGAATCACATCTCTATATAGATTACATTACGAGGTCAACTCTCTGCTGTTAATAGATCATTAGTGCCAAGCCTAAATGTTTGGCATATGAATGTCCACACATCCTATAACCTCACCCACCGCCCTAGTTCAGTTAGAAAACTAACGGACATCATGTCGGTCTATGGGTAATGGCAAGTAATCACAGAGCTAAGCGAATGATACACGGTCGCCAGTTATGTCCTTTTTATTAACTTATCCTTCTCTGTGTGATGTGTAAAGATAAAAAGTATGTCCTTTTTAAGAATGCGTCCTTTCTATTTTTATGTTTATGTGACTTTCTACTCCTATAGGTATGAAAACGTTGAATGAAAGATTTTAATATCTTGTGAGTGCTGGCCATGTTACATAGAGACATGACTTTACAATCAAAGACCGAGCACTCATTTGGTGCAGGACAACACAGTATTGTGGATAAAAGCGAAAAAACTTTTATTCAATTTAGATCCCCCACTTTCAGCATAAAGTGATTTCGCAAATAACATTGAGTGGGTGTAGTAGAAAGAATCACGTTTTGGGCACAGGGGTTACGTCCTTTGTTATAGGCTTTCGAGTCATGTTGACCAGACTTAAAGATGTAGGGCTAGTAATTGTCTCACAAAAAGAACTGCAAATAGGGAAAATTTCTTAATTATGGCTTTGAATAGGTTTTTACAGTAATTTAAATTTCAGTAACTGTCTCTAACATTTTATGCATCTTGATTTGCATACATAAAAATAAGAATCCCACAGGAAAATTCAATTCCAAATGATCATTTCAACCACGTCCGATGAAACTTTTTGTATATCAAGGTTAAGGAATGGTGAAGTCTATCTGCCTTTCAAAATCTGGTAGTAGCAAGGGGTCATACATTGAACAGAATAATTTTCATACTAATCATTATTTATACCAGGCGTGGTCGAATTATGCAGTGAAATGGTTAGGTACTGAGGGGACGATTGTTAGCTTTGAAGTTGGGTAAGTGGTAGTCACCACTCAATTTGCAAGGATTAAGGAGAGCAGCATACATTTGAAGAAGACAAACTTAATTTTCTTCAACAGAAACTTACATTCCTCTATAAGTGTTCGGAAACTCTCTGCAGTCATCTTCCCAGTTGAATCATTTTGGTGTTTTTATTTCTCCAAGCTTTACTGGCTGGTGGATGAAAAGCTAATCGCGTCTATTACATCCTTCGCATAGTTTAGGAGAATCTTTGACAAAATATGGAGTATGAAACCGTGCACTAGGACAGATCCTTCGGAATTCATCAGATCAGCTCTGCAGATTTTTACAAATGAATGTCTCACATATAATGGAATAACTGCTACAGTTTTCTTTAGTATTGAACTGGTACACCCGTTTGGTGAGTATATTTGGATTCTAGTCTAAGATTTTCACTACTTAACCCATTAATGACGAAATCCTGAAAATTAATTTAATACGGAAGGTGTTACTAGGTTGTAGAAATCCAAATCTGAATACAAAAAAAAAAAAATTTCGGACTCCGTTACGATAGGAATGCTCATTACATATATGTAACGTTAGTCCGAACACGGGGAAATTGATGTTTTTCCTTGTTTATTGAAAAAGAAGGCTAAGGATTTCAAATATATAGTAAAAATGTATGGCAATATACAGGGCGTCCCAAACTGATAGGTCAATATTTTGCCAAATGAGTCCTCTCGTAAAAAATTGGATAGCAATAGGAGGGCAAAATGTCACCATGTCGAGTTACAGGGTTATTAGTAAAAAAAGTACTTTTTCATTAAACACCCAATATCTTCAAAAGTACACCCTGTACGGTCTATTTTATAGACGGCGTTGTATGCAGAACTTGTTGACCTTTCCAGCGACTGCTCAACCACCCTGTTATGTATAAAAAAGTTAGGTACATATATGTACCATATGTAGGTATATAAAACCTTAGGGCCTAACAGGTAAAAAGAAAAAAGAACAAATAATTAATAAGCCCTATATACCTAAAATAAATAATATTTTTGCATAAACCTAAAATTGGGTATATAAAAAAAAACCATAAAATATAAAAATTCAATAAACTAATCATGCACAAAACATGATTAGTTTATCGTCCAAAAAGGGTGAAGAAAATTGCATCAGCAATTTTCTTCACATTCCAAACAAGTCATAAAATTTTTCCCATCAAACGACTTGGGAAAAACAAAAGTTTCATTTTACACCCCAAGTCGTTTTACTTTAAAATTTCCACGGCAAAATTTTGCCTTCAGCAAAATTTGTCATTTCAACAATTTAATTAAAAAAGAAATCAAAAAAAGCAAATCGTACCTTCAGTACGATTTGTCGCGAAAAATACAACGTGTATGTACATACGTACATACATATTACGAAAAAAGTTTTAGCGATAAGAAACGCGCGCAGCATAAATGGATTGTATGTATAGGCGCGTCGCGATTTCAAACGGTGGCTGATGTTTTAAAAAGTGTAAGATTACATTTTTGAAGCCATCGTTCAACGCGAATAATTCTGGACATGTTTGAACAAGTCCAGAATTGAAAAAGTAAAATTTTCTCAGGATAAGAAAATGCAATTTAGCATTTTCTATCCTGAACAACGGCTCTTGATCACGATGAATGTGATCAAGAATGAAGTTGAATGATAAACGTAAAAGCGGCGCAATCTCGGGTGCGGGAGCAAGAGTTGGTTTTTGGATTTTGGCGCGGCTACCTCGGCGGTTTTAGTTTCTCGAAAATCAAAATAAAATTAATCGGTGAAAAGTAGTTAGTAAACGGAAGTTTAGTTTATGTTCTAATTTTAAAGGAAGAGAAAAAAGTTTATGTTCTAATTTTCAATAAAGATAAAAAGTTCACGTTCCGATTTTAAATAAAGAGAGAAAAGTTTATGTTCTAATTTTAAAGGAAGAGAAAAAAGTTTATGTTCTAATTTTCAATAAAGATAAAAAGTTCACGTTCCGATTTTAAATAAAGAGAGAAAAGTTTATGTTCTAATTTTAAAGGAAGAGAAAAAAGTTTATGTTCTAATTTTAAATAAAGATAAAAAGTTCACGTCTAATTTAAATAATATATATACAAAAGTTTAAGTTCTACTCTTAAATAAAGATAAAAAGTTTATGTTCTAATTTTAAACAAAAGTAAAAAAAAAAGTGTTTTGGATATTTATTGTACCCAGACAACACGAAGGTACGTAAAAAATAAATATAACAAATTGGCGCAGCCGGTAGGATCAAGGAAGCTTGATCAAGTTAAACGATCGTAAACGCTTGAAAAGCCTTGGTCCTACACGAATCTACGGGGAACCTGTGACACTAGCCACACTATAAGGCCACGTCACCCCCAACGCTCGGGGTAGATCTCATCTATAGGCGCCTCTGCTCCAGGCGAGCAAGCGTTCACCCCAGTGAGTGGAAAAAGAAACGAAATCATCAGGGGACCTGGACTCACTAATAGAAGCTCATTCCCAGCCGAAAGAAGTCAGGACAACGGACACACATTTAAAAACCAACTCCAGAAGGAAGATATCACCGTTCCTGGGTTGAAGGGGATTTCGAAGAAGGCTTTAAGCCCCCCTTTCAACCATATCCAGGGGAAGTAAGTAAAAAAAAGCACCAGAAAATAGAAACTTCGTTCCAGGATTGAAAGGGATCTCGAAGTCGGCATAAGCCCCCCTTTCAATCTCAGCCAAGGGAATTAAGACGGCAGGAGCCCCCCTAGTAGCAAGAAACAATCCATAAGGGAATACTCCAAGAAGGCTGGAAGCCCCCCCCTTTGGACAACGCGGGACGCATATGCAAGAGGAAAACTCTACGCCTTCATCCGACGCGGAGCAATCCCTAGGTGAGAATTCACAACACCTCCGGGAAGGTACAGACAACGCCTCAGAAGACAACCAAACAGAATCAGCCGCTGGAGTTCGCCTTAGAAGTGGTACCATTTTAACTGGTCCCACCGTAACAAATAAAGTAAGTCTAGATAAATTTTTAGATAAGTTATTAGAGAAGGCACGTGAATCCGATAAGCTCACTGTCACGCACTGCGACGCACTTGACCACAGATTAAGTCAAGGCAGAGAGCAGAGGCTGACGCAAATCGAAAAATTCAAAAAAGAAACAGAGCGATTCAAACAGGAGCTTATCGAATTCGCCGGGCTTTCACGTTCTTTATATATAGATAAGACCACAGCCAGTGTAGTTGTAAGTGCTGATAGTGATACTAGTGTCAGTGATATTAGTGGTGACCAAACAACCGCAGAAAATCTCCTTAGTGGCTGGCTAGAAGTATCCTTCACGGATTCTAGTCCAGAAACCAGCCCTGAAACTCGTCAAAGCACCAGTAGACTACCCTACAAAAGTTTAAATAAAAAGATAATCACAATGGTAGATTATGCAAAGGTGGCCAAGCTCACGGCACAACTAGTTCCTCTGTTTTCGGGTGAAAATACCCCACAGCTAGGTCGTGAGCTACAAACATTTATTGGCTGTTGCAAACAGGCCTTACATTGTTTAAGTGAGGAAGAAAAACCAGCCTTCCTACATATCTTGCCCACAAGACTTCGTGGCGATGCTTATCAGCTGTTTGCTTCGGACGTTCCAACTACTTTTAGTGAGGTGGAGGAACGTCTGAACAGAACCTATTTACCACGAGAATCGTACCAAGAGTTGGTCAACAAATTGATCACAATGAGGCGAAACCCGTTGGAAACTCTCACTGCCTTCACAACAAGAGTGAAGCAGTTGCTGATGCTTTGCAACGAGGCAGCGGTACTGAAGTACGGAGCAACGGCAGCCCCAGCTGTGAAGACACAGTTGGCGGACTTCGCCAAGAATGCCCTCAAAAGTGGAGTGAACAATCCCCACCTATGCCAGTACCTCCTCACTCTGGTAGAAAATGATCTAGAGCAGCTGATACAAAAGGCTTTAGACATGGAAAAGTTACAAGCAGGCACAGTTTTCGTCCAAACGCTGCTAACGCAGCAGCCATATCCAATGGCACCAATAGATCCAAGTCTTCGAGTTCGAGCCCTCAGCCGAACTCCTTACAATCAAGCACCACAGCCACCCATGTATGCATCACCACGAGCACCAGAGCCCCGACAGTTTTATCCCCCATACGTACATGCTCAACCACTACGCCCGCCATTTCCACGAAGGGAATCTAGACAACCGGATACACAGAATCTGGTACAAAACATCACCTGCAATTTCTGCCAGAAGCGGGGACACACCTACACGGAGTGTTTAAAACGCAAAAACACCCCCTTCTGCTCTAACTGTAGAAGTTACGGGCATGACATTCGCGACTGTCGAAACAACCAAACACAGTCTGCAAATCGTTTCACAAGAGGATCGCCTAGCAATCCCCCACAGTCAGACCCAAGCAATACAAAAGGCCCCAGAGTCTTTAATATAAGACAAAAATGTGATTTTTGTGGGCGCCGCGGACACAAGATCGACGAATGTCGACAAAAGCAAAAATGGGAGGATAAAAAACAGGGAAACGACAAAGAGTCGACCCAAAATTCCCCGGCTCGACTATAAACCCTACCAGCAATAAAAAAGGGTCTTCTCAGCCGCCCGACTTCAGTGTGCCCACCGCCAGACTCCCTCTAGACATAAGTCTAAATGGTCAGGCCCAGCGAATAGTGGACACCGGCGCTGAGATCAGTATAATTAAGAAAAAAGCTCTCAAATCTCGCGAGCTAATAAATCCCAATAAAAAACTAACGCTTCAAAGCCCCTTTGGCACCGGAAAAACCTTAGGAAGTTGCCAAGGAAACTTCATGCTAAAAAGTAACTTACCTTGCAACTTTCAGGTGGTAAAAACATCCCAGGTATTTCTGACGACGGCTTGCTAGGAAATGATTTCCTAGCCAAAAATTGTAATGTTGAGGGACCCAACAAGGTTCTGCGATTTCCTCGCACGGAAACCAATCCAGAAGAGTTTGCTGTTCCATTAGAAACCGCATCGGACAACCCGTGTTCACAAAACACAGTCAACAAAGAGACACTGGTAGAAGATATTAAACCCGACGGGGATACACCTTCTACCCGAAGTGTTCTCAAAGCTTCTCAGTCAGAAGAAGTCGGCTGTGACTTACAAGAACGCGATAAGGGTGACTTGATTACCGAAGATCCGGCCCGTAAGACTGGACAGTATCAGGTGAATTTAAATGAACCTGTGTGCGTACCAGCAAGGTCTCAGATCGTAGTCAAAGTTCCGTTGCAGTTGCAGGAAGAAATGCTCAGTCTGTCGAAAGAAATAGACGAGGGAGTCTTCTTAGCAAACAGCTTACTCTCAGCTGGGTTAAAAGCAGTCCCTATAGGAATCCTCAACACACGCAGTTCACAAGTAGTTCTAAACAGCGTGAACCTAAATCTGGTTCCCATTAAAGACTACACTGTCGTCCCCATCAAACGAGAGCCAGACAAAAATATTACAACAGCCTATCCTTTGAATCCCATGAGTCGAAATGACGGCGATGGTGAGCATCAAAATATAATTAGATCTAAGATTAAGAAAATAGGGCATAAGAGCCCCAGTCAATTAAGCAGTCATAAGAAACTGCTCCAAGACGCTTGCAGGTCCCTCATGAAAACCCCAACGTCAGGCGCTGGCCAGCATACAAAAGGTCTGCCGTTAGCAACTCCCGCAGATCCACCTGGCCCAGCGCCTCTCATATATAAAACAAGTAGGTTAAGAGGTAAAATAAGTAATATAAAATCATTAAAGAAGACTAGATTTAAGAATAATAAAAATAGGGCAATAAGCGCTGAACAGACGGCCACCCTACAACACATAAAATACTTGTTCCCAAACGATGTCGAGCAAGAAGACACCAGTATTCATCCCCGCCTCACCAGATTAGAGCAAGAACTCAGTCTGGATGAAACTTTAAATTTTGAGGAAAAAGCCTCAATAACAAATCTCTGTTACGAATATGATGACATATTCTTTTTAAAAGGTGACAGGCTTACACATACCAATGCCATCACCCATGACATCCCTCTGGTGCAAGACCAAGCACCTATTAACCAAAAGATGTACCGGTTACCAGAGACACAGCGAAATGTAATAAATGAGCAACTCAGAGAAATGCTGGACAACGACATTGTCCAGCCCAGCAAAAGCCCATGGAACTCACCACTGCTAGTCGTCCCCAAAAAAGCGGGACCAGACGGTGAGAAAAGGTGGCGCGTCGTCGTTGATTTCCGCAACCAACTACGGGCATTATGAATTCAAACGTATGCCGTTCGGACTCAAAGGAGCCCCGGCCACATTTCAGCGTTTAATGAATTTCATATTAACTGGCCTACAAGGCCTAGAATGTTTCGTCTACTTAGATGACATCGTCATCTATGGAAAAAGTCTGGCAGACCACAATGCAAAGCTTCGCAAAGTCTTTGACAGGTTAAGAGAAAATAACCTGAAACTTCAACCTGAGAAATGTCAATTTCTCAGGCGCGAGGTAGTGTATTTAGGACACAAATGTTCTAACCAAGGAGCACTACCGGATCCTAGCAAAACGGCATGCGTCCAAACTTTCCCCATCCCTAAGACAGTAAGGCAAGTACAATCATTTTTGGGCCTTGCCAATTACTACAGAAAATTCATACCCGATTTTTCGAAAACAGTACGTCCACTAACAAACTTACTCCGAAAGGATGTAAAGTTTAAGTGGACTGAGAAATGCCAAGAGGCATTTCAAAGCATTAAGAACGCTTTAATTTCCCCTCCACTCTTAATATATCCCGATTTTTCAAAACCCTTTAACCTTACCACCGACGCCAGCAGCGAGGCTCTTGGAGCAGTTCTCTCTCAAGGAGAGGTAGGAAGTGACCAACCCATTGCCTACGCCAGCCGTACCCTGAACAAAGCCGAACGTAACTATTCCACGATTGAGAAAGAGTTACTGGCTATAGTTTGGGCGACTAAAAATTTCAGGTGTTATCTGCAAGGCCGAGAGTTCACGGTCTATACAGATCACAAACCACTCAAGGGAGTTTTCAATGTTAAGGACCCCACATCTCGTCTGGTGAGATTTCACCATAAACTTTCCGAGTTCAATTATAAAATTGAATATAAGCCCGGAAAGTACAACACGAATGCCGACGCTTTAAGCCGCATTCCACGGGAAAATAACAAAGACAAGGAAACTACAACCTTCACGGTAGAAGCTATAGTCCACCACCAAATGGACTCGGACATAGAGGAGGAAAAACACTCATCGGACCTTAAGGAGTGTCTGCAATGCAATGCAGTAACAAGAGCCCAGACACGAAACATTCAGGAAAGTGGAACAAATCCAGACAGCCAGGCCAAACTAATAGAACAAGAAGAACAAACTCATCATCCAGAAGAGACCGCAGACCATGACAGTCCACCTAGTACCAATCCACCAATTATAGACGAAACTCGTCCCCCTGAAGTAATCACAAGCCCAGAGGAGATTCAATTAATCTTAAAAGATTATCATGATTCTCTCTTTGGCGGCCATCAGGGATTGATAAAAACCTACAAACGGATTCGAAGAAAGTACTGGTGGAGGCACATGCTTAGTGACATCAAAAAGCACATTAAGCGGTGTGCCAAATGTCAAACCATGAAGGCTTCACCACAGTATAAAATGCCAATGGTGATTACAGACATAGCTGAACAACCCTTCGTCAAAATCTATCTAGATATAGTCGGCCCACTAGAGGAAACTGAATCTGGAAACAAATATATATTAACGTTTCAGGATAACCTCACGAAGGTCGTAGATTGGTATGCCATACCAAATGGAGAAGCTATAACGGTAGCGCAAGTTTTCTTCGACGAAATCGTCACGCGCTACCGCATTCCCAAAAGAATAGTCACCGATCAGGGAAGTAATTTCCTGAGTGACCTATTCAAAAAGGTATGCAAACTACTCAGGATAAATAAGCTGCAAACCTCAGCTTATCATCCCCAATCAAATGGAGCACTCGAACGTGCACATAGACCGTTGATTGAATATCTACGAACTATAGTGGACGAAAATCCCAGGTCATGGGATAGTTATCTGCGAACCGCTGCTTTCGTGTACAACAACAGTGTACACGAAGGGACAAAATTAACTCCCATGGACTGCCTCTACGGCTTTACAGCGGACGTTCCGTCCAACTTAAGGCGAGACCCCGAACCCGTGTATAACCACGAGAGCTACTACCATATTCTCAGGTATAAGCTTCAAAAGTCTTACGCCATGGCACGGAAAAACCTTCTGATGAGTAAACAACGCTCGAAAAATTACTATGACAAAGCTGTACGTCCCCTGACATTTCACAGAGGAGTCAAGGTTCTACTCAAGAGCGAGAGTCGTAAACATAAGCTCTCCCAGATTTGGGTAGGACCCTACACGGTAACCGGTATCCCTAGTACTGTAAACACCACAATAAAAATTCGTAAACGAGAGGTCACGGTACATAACAACCGTTTAAAACCTTTCTACGAATAACATGGTGCCAATATAATTTAAGTAATTCAAAGACACATATATAATAGCATGTAAGCTATAAAGTCAAATAAAAACCCATTTTAATACCCTATCCTATCCTCTCCTAGATAACAATGCAGTCCATCATTTTCCACGGACTATTCCTGCTCATAATAGGAGCCCTCGGGAGGAACCTTACCCTATAACGCCCCTAAATAATACGGGAGTACTATTTGAGGATCTTGGAAGCCTATCAGTTTACCACGACACTTGGAGCATCATCACTGAGTTAGATCTGGCCGAGTTGGAAAATCAGACGCGACTAGCAGAACGAGCGGAACACTACATACACCAATTGTATGGAAATGGGTCTTCTATACAGGACCTTTGTACGCTACAGACAAAACATATACACGCCCTAATGGAAAATATCAATAGGCGTACCAGTGTTATTAGGGAAGCTGTGCCCAAATCGCGCAAGCCCCGATCCATCTTCGATGGAATTGGAAATGCGATGCATTATCTTTTCGGTACCATGGATAGTGGAAACGAACAAGAGGTGTACAGCCGACTACGCGAATTAGAAGTAAATACTCAAACCTTAGCTGATCTGGAAAAACAACAGATCAGCGTAATAAAAACCACGTTTGAACAAATTCAGAAACCCCTATCTTCCCTGTCTGAACGACAGCGTCAGATAACCAACCAGATTAACAATCTGCCGAACTCAACAGACGAGTTGACAGCCCACCAAATAAGACAAGAAATTGTCTCTAGTCTGACACTACAAATGATAGAGTTGGAATTTAGACAACAAGCTCTACTGGACATAATAGTGTCCAGTAGAAATAATCAAATTCATCCACTTTTAATTTCCCCAAATCATTTGCTAGAGATTTATCACAAATCTCACTCCACTTGTCCCAATCTACAGGACTGTTTGTCAGTTCTGTATCAAACAGCAGATGTTAAGACACATTTGTTGCAGGACTAATTAGTTATCCGAGTCAAACTTCCCATATTTAATATTCCCAAGATGAAAATCCAACAGATTAGATGTTTTCCCATACGGCTGGATTCAGACCACTCAATAATACCTGATATCGAATTTTCCCATGTGGCAAGTCAAATACAGACCCAGGAATTTCTGCTGTTGAAGCCAGAAAACCTGAGATCTTTCAAAAAAATTTCAAAGGGAATCAATGAAGATACGTGGGTAGGTAAGCTGAACACACCACTCACCAAGGCTACAAAAACAGATGAATGTGTTATTAAACTTTTATTCAACCCGCTGGGCGAACGCCCACAGTGTAGCATCAGAGCTCAAATTCCCCCAAGAGATACAATAATTAAGCTCAATAGACCAAATTCGTGGCTGTACTCCTTAACCGAAACCACTATAGTACATATAACTTGTACTCAACAGTTACTCACTCATCGTCTCGCAGGACAAGGAATCATGACAGTCAACGAACCATGTTCCTTGCAAATAGGGTCTCACACTCTGTATTACGAAGCAGAAAATCTACATCCGCTAAAAGTTTTCCAACCAACCTACTTCCCAGGCACAAACGAAACGGTAGAGGAATTGGCAGAATATATGTCCAAGATATCCGCTCCTAAAAACCTTGATAAACAACCAACGTTACTCCTCGGAGATGATACAAACCAACGTATCCACCTAGATACAAAATCTCTAGACGAAATCCGTACCAAAGTGAACAACATCCACTTTGGACCAAAGGCCAAGATTCCTCATATACTCTCTATTACATCCCTATCAATGACAGGACTCTTGTTGCTACTTATATCAGTGGTGGCATTAGCAAAATATATCGTCCCGGCATTCATGGCATGGATTGCTAAACGCAGACAACAGCCTACAGCTGAAAACGTTCCCATGGAACCGGTTTACGCAACACCCCAAGAAAAGTTAAAACGGGCTCAAAGTCTCCCCAGAGCGAGATCTATACAAGTAGTATAATCAAAAAGATCTATACTCGTTGGTTGGCCCCGTCTTATTCTTTTGTTGCTGGCTTAGTACCCTTTCACTACACTGGTCTTAGATATAAGCTGAAATAATTTATAGCAAATAAGAAATAAAGCAACCAGATAAAATTAATATTATATAAGAATAAACTCTATTTAGTAGTACCTACGAACCCAAAATTTATAAACGTAAGTAGTACTTAGTAAAGCAGAAATAATAAATTAAATAAGCTAAAAAAAATAAGGTAATAAATAGAAGAAAGAAAGGCATAAGATAATAGAATTAAAAACCAAAAACCTAACCGAAGATTATTTACACAAGAATAATAATAATAAAAGTAATAAGTAAATAATATTTAGTAACATTAAGTATTACATAGAAATAGCTAGCTAGTAAAATATAGACATAAATACAGAAAATAGAAATGTAACGAAAAAGCGAATTAAATTAGTAGAAAAAATAAGAAAAGATTTTTTTTTAACGACATTAGATATAGCAGAAATTATATATATTCCCATAAGAAATACATATTATATATATAGGTATATTGCTGTAAAAACTCAACCGAAAACCGACCAAAACTCAGGCACCAAAAACGCACCAACAACAACTTCCCCTGAGAATTATTCCTCTTCAAAGAATAATTCTCTTTTTCTCAGGGGGAAGGAGTCAGAGTTCCCATAAGAAATATATTCTATATATAGGCATATTCCCGTCAAACCAAGACAGTAAACCATTCTTCTCCAAGACCACAAAACAACGAAAGGTCGGCCCAAAAAAAAAAAGATGCAAGAATCTACTTCGATAACCCGCCTAATTAAGCTTTCGGAGTTACAAGATTTCGACTATCAGTAACCCCAAAACTCTCATACGATAGCTTATTCAAGATAGCAACTACCCTCATAATCAGGGACTATAAGTTGACACTGTGCATATCACTACCCAAGACAATAATATGAGTACTGGATACACTAATAACATCCAGTCAAGCTTAAAGCCGCTTAACAACACTTAGAGCCGCCCAAACCTAAACAAAAACCAGCGTCAGAGAGAAATTGACGACCGAACTCAAAATCTGTCAAGTCCATTTTTGTGTTACCTAAAATCTATAAATGAAAAAACAAAAAAAAATTTTTTTTTACCAAAAAATGAAAGACGATATTTCACCATTTAGCCAAGAATTTTTTATTATTATTTTTTTATATAAAACAGGAGAATAAAAGTAAAACTAAAATTTGTATAAAACTAAAAGTACATTTTTTTTTGAAAAGATTAAAAGTTAATAGAAAATAAAACTAAAGAACGGTGGTGGTACACGAACCAAAATAACAAAAAATTCTGAAATAAAAACAAATATAATTAGAAAAAGGGCTCGAATAGAAAGTGAAAATAACTTACCATAAAACGAGGGAGCGTCCACGGCCTAACCATGGGCAGGACCAGAAGCCTCTTCAGGGAGATCCCAGTCCTCCTGGATATGACCAGAAGCCTCTTCAGGAAGATCCCAGTCACCCTCAGACGCAAAACTCGGCGGTGCACCAGGTAACCCTAGTTCGGATTCCGAAGATCCAACCCAGGCGGTCGCGTCATGCACCAGGTAGTTGGGATGCATCCGACAACCAGGGCAGGCACACCACCCTACCTCCCCAGATAGTACCAAAGTTGCTCCTAGAAAAGAATATTGAGGAAGTTATCGATAGAATTCAGTAACAAAATCAAAAAAAAAAAAAAAACTCACCCATGACCACCCATGAACTCCCACCGTGGGGCCACAAGCATAGCTCCACCCGATGGAATACATCAGCCTCCGCTGGAGCACCCCAGATGCACACATCTGGACGACCATCCCTCCGCAGCAGCAGCCTGATGAGCCCACGCCACCGGGGGGCCACACTTTGCACAAAAATGGCCAGCACCCTCATGCAATTGGATACGGGGCTGGCGTAAGGAGTACGCGGTGACACAACTGCGCAAAATTCCATGTCGAAACAAACTATGGACTGAACAGCAAAAATCGCCCCATATAAAGGGCAAAATCCCAAACGTTAGCAAAAAATTAGCAAGATGCAGTTAGAATGCATCGGGTACTTATCTTGGTTAAAAATACAAATCCCACGCAACTACAATAGCAATGGTAGTTTTTTTTTATCCTTTCCTAACACATAAATAAGCTCCACAAGTTGCAATTCGTGCATTATGTATGTAGGCAGCTACAAGTACACAAACCTCACAAATTTTTTTTTCCTCTTTTCCAAGCCGGTACAAGATGCATTCCAATATCTCATACCAACTCTACGTGCACCAAGATTTTTTTTTATCTTTTATTTTACTGAGGCAGATATCAAATTCATTTTAAATTCAATTCAATACCCCATACAAAATATACACCCACTCAATTCCCTTGAGAATTATTCCTCTTCAAAGAATAATTCTCTTTTTTGCGGGGGGAAGGAATGTTATGTATAAAAAACTTAGGTACATATATGTACCATATGTAGGTATATAAAACCTTAGGGCCTAACAGGTAAAAAGAAAGAAAAACAAATAATTAATAAGCCCTATATACCTAAAATAAATAATATTTTTGCATAAACCTAAAATTGGGTATATAAAAAAAACCATAAAATATAAAAATTCAATAAACTAATCATGCACAAAACATGATTAGTTTATCGTCCAAAAAGGGTGAAGAAAATTGCATCAGCAATTTTCTTCACATTCCAAACAAGTCATAAAATTTTTCCCATCAAACGACTTGGGAAAAACAAAAGTTTCATTTTACACCCCAAGTCGTTTTACTTTAAAATTTCCACGACAAAATTTTGCCTTCAGCAAAATTTGTCATTTCAACAATTTAATTAAAAAAGAAATCAAGAAAAGCAAATCGTACCTTCAGTACGATTTGTCGCGAAAAATACAACGTGTATGTACATACGTACATACATATTACGAAAAAAGTTTTAGCGATAAGAAACGCGCGCAGCATAAATGGATTGTATGTATAGGCGCGTCGCGATTTCAAACGGTGGCTGATGTTTTAAAAAGTGTAAGATTACATTTTTGAAGCCATCGTTCAACGCGAATAATTCTGGACATGTTTGAACAAGTCCAGAATTGAAAAAGTAAAATTTTCTCAGGATAAGAAAATGCAATTTAGCATTTTCTATCCTGAACAACGGCTCTTGATCACGATGAATGTGATCAAGAAGGGAGTTGAATGAGAAACGAAAAAGCGGCGCAATCTCGGGTGCGGGAGCAAGAGTTGGTTTTTAAAATAGTTGAGAAGAGTTGGTTTTTGGATTTTGGCGCGGCTACCTCGGCGGTTTTAGTTTTTCGAAAATCAAAATAAAATTAATCGGTGAAAAGTAGTTAGTAAACGGAAGTTTAGTTTATGTTCTAATTTTAAAGGAAGAGAAAAAAGTTTATGTTCTAATTTTCAATAAAGATAAAAAGTTCACGTTCCGATTTTAAATAAAGAGAGAAAAGTTTATGTTCTAATTTTAAAGGAAGAGAAAAAAGTTTATGTTCTAATTTTAAATAAAGATAAAAAGTTCACGTCTAATTTAAATAATATATATACAAAAGTTTAAGTTCTACTCTTAAATAAAGATAAAAAGTTTATGTTCTAATTTTAAACAAAAGTAAAAAAAAAAGTGTTTTGGATATTTATTGTACCCAGACAACACGAAGGTACGTAAAAAATAAATATAACAACCCCCGTAACATACATTTTTGTTACAAAACTTCGAAAGCCCAGAGTCTCCTCTTTAATTCAACATAGTACACTCATGTTATATCTGTGACGGTTAAGGAGCTATTAGCTCCTAACCTATTCAGGTAACAGATAATTTGTTCATTTAGTGATTGAAAACACGTCAAAACACGACATTTTATAAAAATATCGTCTAATTTTGGTAAGACCTGAACAGGTTAAGAGCTAATAACTTTTTAACGGTTATGTACTAATTCATAGGGTGCTGTAGGTTAAATTATAGAGGATATTCTGAGCTTTCGAAATTTTGTAAAAAAGGTTTAAAAAAAAAACGGAAAAATTAAGAAAAAAACGAAAAAAAACCGAAATTTTGAATTTGAAGCGTCATAATTTTGGAGTGGGGACGGGTACGAGGGTGCTTGTCGTTGGAAAGGCTATCAAGTTCTGCATAGAATGCCGTCTTAAAATATCCGTACAGGGTGTACTTTTGAAAATATAGTGTGTTTCATGAAAAAAGATAACATTTTTCTGCCATACAATTTTTTACTTGTTCGGACGAGAGAAATCTTTGGCAAAATATTTACCTATTAGTCTGGGACACCCTGTACAAATGAAATAAAGAATAGGTACCGATATATTTTTTTGCTGAATGTTGACCTGAGTATCACCAAAAGTTAAAATATGAATTGAAAAAAAAAAATAAATAATGAAAATAAATATATGAAAGTTATGATATTTCTCCGGAGGAGATATAAAATAAACTAATTTCCAATGTAATGACCGATTTATTCAAAAGCTCTTGTCATAAAATTTAGCTCTGCATTTTCTTCAATATCTGTTTGTTCTTCTTTCTCTTGGTAATGTTCATAATCACTAATTTGCCCGATGTAGTCTTCATAGCGAGAGTGTTCTGGGTGCGTTTCCGTGTGAAATAGACTGGTGTTTCCGGGCATGACCATCAGAATTGTTCTCTCTTTTGGAAGCATTCGTATCGATTGGAAACGCCGCAGGGCGATTAATGTAATTGACCTGTCTTGTCTGAATCGACCTATCGACGTCCATTGGTGTTGATTGTTTGGGTTGTATTGGTTTAGGTGGTGGTCCTGGATTTTGTTGGTGTTGGATATTGTACGCCATATTCCTTTGTTGCAACTAGACTTGATTCGGCGCATTACGTGCGACTGCCTGTTCGCGTCTGATGATTGACGTTGATTGATTGTCGAATTTGTTTGCATCAAATTGCCCAACTGATGTTCTAGAGTTCGCAGATCTCTTTTGTCTGCTTAATGAAGAGATAAACATTTTTTAATGGAGTCCCAGTCGTCGTCAAATACGTTGTATGAAATAAGAGTCTGCTTTACCTCTTATTATTTGCCTAATACTTTGCAAAATAGCCCTATACATGGGTTTGGTTCGGATAATATCATAGTCTTTGAGGATGCTTTGAACATTATGTACCCAAGAAACGTATTGTATTGGATTCCCATCAAAAACTTCTAGTTCTTTAACACAGTCTGGTAACTTGCTAATATCTTTTAAGTCCTGTTCATTTCTTGGTATAGGCAGTGTAGAGATAGTCGCAGAAATATTTTTATCTTTTACCTCTAATGTCGTTAATCTTTGTTCTAATTTGCTACTGAGTCCTATTTGAGCATTTGTTGCTCCTGTCAATTGTTTAACCGCTTCTTGGAGGTTTTCGATTTGAGATATTTTAAAAAAAAAGTTTTTTTTCGTTTTAGAGGAAGGGAAAAAAAGAAAAAATATGAAAGTGTACGACTTTTTAATAGAAAATGGACAGTTCACTTTATTTCACCAAGTGTTTCTACCAGAAAAATGCGCACAATTTTATTTTAATAGTTTAATAGTACAATAGGTTTTCTATGCTTGTAGATTTTTCTAGGAGTTATTGAAACATTTAGTATCTACACTTTATTCCCTCGCTTTTTGTGTTTCACCCAACTGTAGTTTGTTCACTAAGCTTTCCAGATAAATAAATAAATAAATAAATTTCGTTTAATTCTATTCACTTTTCTAAAAATGTCATAGGATATCATTTATTCACTTAATTTGTTTTAAATGTTTCAACTTATTTAATTTTTTATGAAAGATTTAAAAAAGAAAAGAAAAAATATTTATTCAGTTTTATTCTTCAAGAATTTCAAAGAAAAAAGAAAATTTGCTCACTTAATTTGCTTTGAAAGCTTTGGTTTTGGATTGTGGTAATGTGCAATTCACTTTTCCATAGTAATTCGTATCATATGTAAAATTTGGTATTTACATTAAGATAATTGATTTCTTGGTTTTTTTTGTACTAGACCAAGGATTAGCGTTTCCTTAGATTTTGGTCGTCTGTGCCTCAAGAATATTGCGGGTGAACCGTATTTATTCCGTTTAGCCTATGGCGTTGATTGTTGCGATAAGCCTACTAATGGTACGTGCGTCAGCCACATCATACATTCGACGTAGCTCCTATAGTGATGAGATATCTCCAATCGTTATGAAGATCCGTGGACAGCTATGTTCTTATGGGAATAGTATCTCTGTAGGAACTTCAGTGATTGTTGAAAGATAATGTGATCAATGGACAAACTATCTTCTCGTCGGAATAGTTTGCTGTGATTATTTCACTTATTGCCAAATGCGTTTAAACAATTTTATTTTTCTGCGCTAGGAGTTCACTATCACTTTTCTTCGCGACTACATGCACACCGTTTTTTATATAAAAAAAAAACTTAAGACGACATCTGCTCGGGCGCCAGTTATGATATTTCTCCGGAGGAGATATAAAAAAACTAATTTCCAATGTAATGACCGATTTATTCAAAAGCTCTCGTAAAACTGAACAATTCTTAATTTCTACCTTAATTAATTTCTACCTACTTTTCTGCTTATTTTACAATAATTTTATATATTTCATGAAACAAAGAAAAAGCTGAATAACTAAAAAATAATTTTATTTCAACGGAATCAAATAAATTGCAACACGTATCCGGTGTCGATACTTGTTGGTAAGTCAACGTGACTTACCGAAAATTGTTTAATCGACATAACTGCGTTTGCAATTTATTTGATTTTACATTAAATTAAAATTGTTACCAGGTGTTATGCGTGTTATGATAACTTGAACGCTAAAGGAATATGAAAATGAAAAATAAAATTTTGATTATTTTGGCAAAGCTTTATTTATGTATTTATTTATAATATTGCATTTTCTGCACATAGTCATTACAGATGAAGTGCAATTTGCTGCAGCACAATGGCACCTTTTGTTCTTTTGGAATTTTGATGACATAGTGATGCATACCGTCAAAATGGGGATTATTATACTCTACTTCAGTTTTAGGACGGCGATAACCACCTGCTGGTTTTGGGATGCCTAAGACTTTAGCAATAATATTATGCAATGGCACGCCGAAATTGAAGTTGTGTTATCGAAGAACCTTCTTTGCGATGAAGCAGCCAGGCATTCTGAATGGACACATCTACCAACCAGGTCATAATGGAGCACCACCACTTCTTTCCTCTTACTGCAGTGCGTAAGCGTTAGCATTCTGATCCATTCTATTCGTTCCGCCCATGCATGCATTGTAACTTCTAACAGCACATGGACGCGGAACATCAATTTTTTCCCTTCCTCTTCTCGAATATCTTCCAATAGTCGAATCAGGATTTTTTCCATATATTGTTGAAGGTATAGAATCGACGGCTTTATCGACTCATTTCGTTATATAGATATTACCCCACTGACTTTTGTGCTCACAATGTAGCCACGCTTTATCCTTTTCAATTCATCCTTCAGTGGTAACGGACATGACTTATATTTCATTCAATGGTTCCAGTACCGTAGTAGCCCAATAAAACTTGAATCGATGTAGATAAATTGTCGAAGTATATACAGAAGGCAAAAGGCTTTACATGATCGGCAGCATCATTTAACATGCAAAATAGTGACGTAGCATTTTTCCATATTTTGCAGTATAATCTGGCTTGAGGCGCGAATTTGATCCCTGATATATATCAAAATTTACTAGGTATCCTTGTGGTGTGTTAATACACCATATCTTATACTGCTGGATTCTAAGCTATTTTGGAATACTCACCTAGGGATTATCGCAAAGAAAACCCGTCTGTCATTCTGGGCTTGCTATAGAGAGTTCTGTGCAACATGCGGCCTAAGCATTATCAGCGGCACTGAAAACCCTGCTAAACCTACCGCCCTTGACCTTTACCCTGGTCAGTGAGGCATACGGGACGTATGTAGCACATTTTTTCAGGAGGTATCTTGATAAAGGCCTCACAACGATTGTATCGGTTCTAACAATAACTAAATCAAGATAACCTTATATTCTCCGACAGTCAGCCTCGAATTAGCGCTATTTTGTCTTCCGCGGTGAAATGCCCATGAAATCCAATCGAATGAATCTGATTTGGATACCAGGATATCAAAGCTTGATGACAATTAAAATGCTACTGAACTACTTTACCTCTGGTTGGCCAAGAGTTTGAGTACGACGTTGCCAACTGAGCAAGCACTATTGGCGTGGAATGTAGTTCTTCTTGTAGAATCACAGTCAAAGTGAATCACAAACAGTTTTTGCTTTGCATGTGAAATCTAGCAAAAGCCCAGGAAATATTTGCTCATAAAAAGTACTATAAAAATGCGATACATATTTAAAAGGGGGGTTAGTTTGTCATGCGGACTACCACAGGTAACATCAGAAGATACCTCAGGACTAATTGGACTGAAGTTTCTGCTACTAGGATTGATTGTATCAGAATTACTGTCATCAAGCAGCAATGATTTCTGAAGACTATAATATATTTAATCTTCAGTTTTTCTTTAGCGAACCATTTTGTTGTTGTTAAGTGATATAATAGGACGCAGTACACAGTATCTGCTAACAATAGATCACAAGCTGTTCTAAGAGAAACTTTAAAATACTTTTCTGTGAGACAATTTCATGTAACTACTACTCAATTTTCAATAACTGAGTCTCTATTCACCAAGATTTTAATAAACTTTCACAAATGCATTATTTAATTTTTTAAAGAGTGTAGGCACATCCAACGTCAGGCTCGATTTCAGAAATTGGTAATTTGTTTTAATTTATTATTTTATTGATTTACAGAAAAAGAAATGCGCGCCCAACGTAGGCTTGGAACACTCGACACCCCAAGATTAAAGCGGAAATACAATGCGACGGTCTTCTTAATAGAATAGATTGAAATATGAGCTGATTAGCGTTGATGGCCGTTCATTGTATTCCCCGTAGAGTACTATGCTCTACCAGAGCCAACCGATCATGATTGCTCTGAGCGAATGAATTGATATTAAATTACGCTCGTCCTTATAGACTCACAATCACATACCGAAGTGAAAGTCACTAAAGTCTTTAAAATGCGGCTTGAAAAGTAAACTCAAACTCGGACGAGCAAAGTCCATTAAAGGTAGGAGAAGGCGGAATGCTTTACCTTTACCAAAGTACTAAGTAATCACACTGGTAATGAGCCGGAGATGAATCTCTGAGGTATGTAACACTATTTGAAAGAAATACATAATTTCAGTGACTTATATCGCCTACAATTATACTTCAATCTTATAAAAATGAATTAATCATCACGAAGTATGCCAGTATAAGAGTATGGAGTTCATATAGGATGCTCCGGATATAACGGTTAATATTATGATGACTAAAACGCTATCTAATTTTTTTTTTATTTCACATCACTTTAAAAGATATGGTAATTTTAACCATTTTCACATAAATCAGTATCCTGTCTTACATTTCGGA
Organism: Dioctria linearis; assembly: GCA_963930735.1. Classification (NCBI taxonomy): domain Eukaryota; kingdom Metazoa; phylum Arthropoda; class Insecta; order Diptera; family Asilidae; genus Dioctria; species Dioctria linearis. Next base: position 153,805,116 of record OZ005744.1, on the reverse strand, counting down.
CCATATCTCACTGCAGACTTTATGCATATTAATTCTTTTGGTGTCCTTTTATTGCGAACAGAATGGCCCTTTTCTTGCTAGACAACTTTGTGAATTATACAAATGAAAGACCCAAATTAAAATATACACTCAAACATTTTTTTTTCGTCATGGGGATTGGCCAACCAGATCCTTTCCGGGTTCACATTGTAAATAGATAAAAACAATAACTGTGAGCTAGGTCTGGCTACTAAATCTCTAAACACGCGAGCTATCCGGAATGTCATTCACTACAAGAAGGATCATCTTCGATGAGGATTTATATATATATATTTTTAAACACAAACACGTCGAGGGAGAGCCTCTCAACATCGATTCAGAAGGGACTGGCATGGAGTTTGGGTAGGAGAACCATCGCCACTTATTAAAGGGAGAGGAGAGCCAATCTCACCTTAAACTCCCAGCCGTCGAAACAGGAGGAGGAGCATCATCCTCGATGCTAATTATCACCATTTCACTAATAACAAAACATTACTGAAACTCAACACAACCTGGTGAACTGGCAGTAACCGCACTCTCAATAATAGTGACTAAATCTAATTTGCAATATCTATTAATGATTGTGTAATCGTCAATACGCTAATATCAAACCAAACATACACTCATGCACACAGGCGTGTATACAGGGGGAGGGTCACGGGGTCATGACCCCCCCCCCGCCCAAAGCGCCGCTGCACCTTCGCGGTGAATTGAATGTGGAGCTGGACTGTAGAGTGAATTGTGAAAGTTTAACAGGACGATTTTCGTATGGTACGGACACAATGTGTAGTTACGCCGGCGATTAATCCTGGTGCTCTAAAGCACTTTTCCAATCTGCGACGACAGCTAGCGCTGGTTTGGGCGTTTGTTTGTCTTCTTTTGTGTAGAAATAGTGGAGTCTGGATTGGGTATAATAGTCATTCGTTCATAGCTCTTCGTCTTTGAAGCGTGTACGATTTTTTTAGAATTTTCTTCTGTTTTATATAGTGCCGAAAGACGAAAAGTCATCTATCATACCTATCACAGGATGGTAAGTAATTTTTGACTACATACATATTTATTTTAGTGTTTGATTATTTAGAAAAAGGCACGCAATGCTTAACAGCCCGGTTGCTATGATTCTTTTATATTTTTGTGGATCGATTACCCCTATATGAAAAAGCACACAATTTCGAGACTTGAAAGTGTTATTGTTTCTAAGAAATTGGTCAGCGCTCAAAAAAATTTTTCTAACTATCTAATTTTCCGACATAAAATCGATGATGACAGGACAACTTGGTGGGCAGCTTGCAACAGAAGCATACAAACTTTCTTAACGAATTTTGATTTAGGGTACTTCCAGTAGAACCCTAGTTCCATGTAATCATTCATTATTTTTCGTAGCGACACCTGAGTTGTTCAAAATTTTAACGTTTGTAGGGAAGCATTAAATTCTTGCAATGGTCCAAACGAATTGGTGGATTGATTCTGATGGTTCACTCTTTCGGACAAGAGCACAGGCATTCAGTTTTCTTAGAGAGGTTTGACATTCTTTCTTTAGATTTTTCATGCACTAATGGTGGACAAGGAGTTAGATTGATTCAGGTGCCTTTGCTGGCCTTGGTCGCTAAAGATATTTATGAGCGTTGGCAATCGTATATTTTGTTCTTAGAAATTTACTTGAATATTTTTCTTTCGAATTTTGGTGACTGAAAACCATCATGATTCGAGTGCCGCTAAATACTACAATTTTTCCTCAAAATTTTTGCGGCAAAAATATAAAAATAAAATTCATTCGCTTTCCTCTGCGGGAGTTGGCGTTGCTTTGCTTATACTTTCGTATTAATTCAGGTAGTGTTGTTTAATTTGACTTCACGTGTACTTTTAATTTGTAGAAGAAGGATAAACTTGCTATATTAGTTAGCGATGGAGGTAGATATAGTAGCGCAAGTGTAAAGTGGAAGACTGATAAGACCATTGACAACTTTTCTCAGAAGAAAGCAAGATCAGTTAAGTTCCTATCAAAAGATATAGTCATGACATATCATGCACTTATACTCCTATTCCTTTAAATGTGACTCAAGGTGCAAGCTCGCTCTCAGTCAATTACTTAACCCGTGACAGAATCGCTTGCATCTATTTCTACAATCTCTGCACAAGACGGTGTATCTGGTTATAAGTCCTTGATGTCCACCCTGAGATCGACGTTGGTGTGGATAATATTATCGATAGGTTTTGCAAATCAAACCAAAAATTGGATTTTGTAATATAACGTAAATATGATTAAAAAACCAATTTAAAAGCCACTTCTTCCGACTTTTTCCTTCTCCTCGAAAATTGTAGTTGTGACCCCCCCCCCTAGACTGCAGGTCTGGATACGCCCCTGCATGCACACCAGGCTAATTCTGTGATTACTTACCAAATCCACAACACTAATTGTTCTTTTCAAATTTACTTTCCGATAAAGCACTACCAAGATTAGTTCTAATATCAAGCACAACACTAATAGTTTTTTTTCAAATTTATTTTCCGACAACACCTACTAATGGCACCTCAATATAATTAACAACACAGATAGCAATTTTAATCCTCTGACTACTAAGGTTCAGGAAGAACTGATTGAATAATATCAGTCCAATATTAAGGAATGCGTAAATCGTTCAAATCAGTTCCAAAATTTATGAAATTTTAAATATATGCTATTCCGCTTACGCATTTCTATTCCCGCATCTAAACGAAATCTACCCACACACTACAATACACTAGGAACCGGCTAATTGATTTGTCCTCAACTTGGTACATCACAGTTCCTATGAATCTACGCATCACAAAAACTGCAACAGCCAGCATGAATGTGCCCAGTAAGTGCGTAAGCAACTCGTTACCTTTTACTAGAGTCCTTGAGTGATGTGCTTATTTCTTTTTACAATTCTAGGAAAACTACGGGGTCTAACTACGTTCTTTTAAATATGCGTTGCAATAAATGATTTTTATATTCTTGGGATCTTTTTATAATTCTAGGAAAACTGCAGGAACTAACTACGTTCTTTTTAAAATAAGTTGGAATAAATGATTTTTATTTTCCTGTGATCTTACAAAAAAAAAATAAATTGAAAAACTTGTAATTTAATTAGAAGGTTGGCACTGTAGCTGGTGTGTATAAGATGACTCAATTTTAAAGTTAAAGAGCTCAAAAACTACCCAAAAATCTCATGTTCTAATTCGTACGATAACTATTAATTTCAGAAAATTGCAAGATAAGAATCAAGTTGTTAATCATCTCTCAAAATGTAAGAGTAGGTCGGCAGCTACCTCCTGCTTTACTACTTACTACTATTAAGTCAAAATAATTGACCATCTTGGCACATTGGAGTGATGCCATTTTATTACAAGAGTAGAAATCATATTCTTAGAAAATGGATTTGATGGGTTATCTAAATATACTTAGTCCAGGAACTTTATGATTTCACTTCGGAAAAGGTCCAACCAAGCTAAAAATACATTTACCTTTGACCTCTTCAAATAAGGTGTGAAAAGTCCCCGGCATTCAGGGTACCTGTCGATCTCACAGCAATGAGTTGTATATATGAAAAACAAAGAACGGAAAACTCTCTACAAAATGGGTGGAAAAATGTTTATTGATAACACTAATAGTTTTCTCGTAATCTGTCATTAAAACTCAAATATACAATTTGTATGGATATTTAATTACATATAATAATCGGAATCGAGGTTTCTTTGCGGTATCTGCCCGTTTTAACATTCTTATAGACATTCGGGTATAAAAAATATATTCAGGTATGCAATATTAATGTTCCTTTTTGATTTTCTTATTCTAAGATTATGAAGATGTAAAAGTCTACCGTTAAAATATTGTTCTGCCCGTAGTCAGAGCGAACACGCAATAAATGAATAATACGTTCACAATTATAATGCCCTAGACATACAGCGCTCTTAATGAAGAAATAACTAACGACTCATTAGTCTATAATGATTCATTATAAATTGCAGACACAGAGCCAATTATTTTGTACTGTCAAACTGGTTATGATATACTTGTTGTTTTTATTTATTTTATTTTTCAGTTTGACAATTTCCACATGAGAAAAACATTACATTTTTTCTCATTATAGCTATAATGAAGGAACAAAAATACTTCATTAGTGTACTTCATTATGATCTGATTTTCGAGCCATAATAACGTATACTATGTGACACACGTCATTTTAATGAATAGTTAGTACTAATGATTCATTAGATCATGCCGTGTGTTTAGGGTATAACTGGCTTAAACTTAGTAGCTTATTCTCTTGGATTTCGCTACCACACTTAAATTAACCACTATTGGAATTATATTAACCGATTAGTTCCCTAAATACTATCCCTTGATTCCTATAGAATGCGTAATTATTTATATTTTCAAAAATAATATCAGAACCAAATTCTATAAACAGAAAATATGAAATTATTAAAAGTACAAAAAATTTGTTACTATTTGACTTACACTTACCAATTTGTTTTCTATTTCTTTGGGTTAGGCAATGGGATATCTGTATTGCAGTCAATAACCACAATAAAGTGTTTTGTTAATGATATTCGTATAGTAGTCGATACCCACGATAATTATCTTTATTTTAGTTGCTATCGACAATAGAGTTCTTATTCTATACCCCGAATAAATTCTTTAGACTCAATCCGCAACCAAAACAAAGTGTTTATTTGTTTGTTAGTATTAATTATATTCTTATTACAGTCGATACCCGCAACAAGAATCTTTGTATTAGTTTCTATCGAAAAGAAAGTCCTTGTTCTAATCGATAACCAGAGTAAGAATCTCTAATATCAATCCGTAACTAAAACAATTTGTTTGATTTTGTTAGTACTAAAATATTCACACTGCAGTCGACAACCACAGTAGGAATCTTTATTCTAGTTGCTATAGAAAAGAAAGTCTCTGTTCTAGTCGATACCCAGAATAAAAACCTTTATTACCAATTCGGAACCAGAATAAAGTGTTCAGTTGTTAGTAATAAGTATATTATTATTACAGTCGATACCCAGTGTAAGAATTTTAATTCCAATCCGTAACTAAAATAGAGTGTTTGCTTTTGTCAGTAAAAAAATATTCGTACTGCAGTCGATACCCACAGTAAGAATCTTTGTTCTAATTGCTATCGAAAATAAAGTCTTTATTCTAGTCGATACCCAGAATAAAAATCTTTAATCCCAATCCAGAACCAGAATAAAGTATTTATTTTCTTGTTAATATTATAATTTTTATTGCAGTCGGTACCCACAATAGACACCTTTTTTTTGCCGCTACTCAAAATGCAGTCTTCATTCTGGTAGATACGTAGAATAATGTTCTGCGTTCTAATCTTCAACCAAAATAAAGTGCAGTTTGTTGATGGAAAAAATTATTTATCAGAAATAAAATTTACCAAGTCGAACGCTGCGCTGCCAAACTGAGATTGAGGCAAGTCAAATTGTGGTTTATATAGCGATAGCTTGCACACTGCACCAAAAAACGGTATTCAAAGATCCATGGCAACAATAGCTTAACATAGCAGCTGCATCTCCTCTCATTCTTACGAAATGCTGCCATTTTTATGTTGTTACACACCCGGTCATACCTAATTATTTATGAAAACATTTTGACTAAAATTTAATTTCGTTAACTGAATCAAATATGGCCACAACTAAATGCATTTTTCACTTTAGTCAAATATACCTCTGTTTGTTTATAATCATTAATGAATAATATTAAAAACAATATAATACGACCGTGTAAATCGTGCAGCTTATTCATTCCAACAGTTGTCTCCCTTACCGCATCTAGAACATTTTATCTCTTGAAGTAGTTATACTTGCGCCGAATGCTCATATTGACTGTTGTAGTTGTCAAAGTTTAAAGTCAAAGTTCAGTTATTTAAGTCTGGTACAATTTGTGTAAACAATTCAATTAGCCGATTTACAGATTTGTCTGTCTATCCTACATGAAGTTTACTGTTTGAAAATATTAACCAGTTCAAAATGCCTTTACCCTCTGTCTAAAACTACAAAAAGAGGAGCGCGGTTCCTCCTGGCGTACTTATCTTCTGCAGTTGTCATTTCACATCATTTGGAAAATTCAGAAATTTCATCCGGATCAATTGAATGACATTAGGTAATATATGTGAAATTTTTTTTTTAAGAATCGATTATTGGTGGTTCTTTCTCTCCTTCTCAGGAGCCGGCATATGTAAATAACAGATGAAAATCTAAAGCCATGCAAGATGTGTAAGCAATATGAAAAGTTGGATATCAGATATTTTTAATCACTTCATTAATATTAAGTACGATCCTAAATGATTACCGCTTCTAATTTATAGGTTCTATATTTTGATATTCTATTTTAGCCAATATGAAATCCGGAACAAGTTTGTCAAGTCACGTGTTTTTCCTCGCGAATATTAACGAGTACATATCTAAAAAATGAATATTGTTTATGTAAGTAATTTCTGGCAGCTCTTTCGATTCCTTCATCTTACATCTCGAATTGGTCTTGATTTTCCCGCAGGACTGGTGGGAAATCCAAGGTTGCCCGGAATCAATAGCATCGGTTTCGACGATATTATTTCTTTTTCATATCAAATCTACGATTGGGGCAGCATTCAGCCAAGATATCCTACGACAATAGCAGCCAACTGCTGAAAATTGAAAGTCTAACTTTCAATAGTCGCACATTACGCGATAGCCTTTCGGACAATTACAAAAAATCATGTTAAAAGGACGTTCCGGGGCAGAAGGTTGTGTTGTTTTTATTGGCTCCAATGTGTCGTTTTTGGGAACCCATCCCCAATCTTGTGGGTTCAGCTGATTTCCTAACCAAAACTACACCTGCAGCCGGATTCTATAACACGGAGAATTGTGGAATTTTTGAATATGAGAGATGAGATAATCTCTACTCCACTTGTTAAAATTCTCCGATGTTTTGCAAGTGGACAAGTAAGCAGAAGAATTCGCAACTGAGAGTATTGCCTATTTTTGCCGTATTTTGAGAAGGTAGGTTACCTAGGTAACCTTAGAACTTTCAAATTAACCGGTGGGAATCGAAATATCTCTTTTCGCATTTCTCTCACGTTTTCCATCATTCTCCATAGTTTTCCCTAATTCTCCAAACATGTTCGTGAATTGGAAATGGATAATTAGGGAGTTTTAATTAGAGAAAACGTAAATTGTAATCTGATAAATTTCCCAATTCTCCGAGTCAGTGAATCCGAGCACGATACAGGTTCTCTTAAGCTGCGTCAGCTGTTGGGTGTAAAAACCGAAATTTACCGACTTGCCTCTGCCTACAGCTTTCATAAAGCAAAGATAACGGAATGAGTTCAATTCATCTTATTTAACTAGGGCACCATACACAGCTAGAAAGATTCAAATTCCATCCGATGATATTGATTCTCTAGAGGCATCACTCTAGTTGAAAATTTGTGTTGCAGTGCATAAGGCTTGATGTCTTTCGAAAAGTCAGAACTACAGATTTTCCTTTACGGAAAAGAGCAGACGTTGTGTCACAACAAGGGAATGTGTGTGGAAGTAGAAGATGATCCCTAATAACTTCGTGATAGTTGAAACTTCGAAAAGAGTATAGTTTTCTCTCAACTTCTTCCTAGGCCGGCTTGAGGAAGAAGATCCCTATATCAATCGGAATGCGAACGACCAAAATTACCAATTGTGCATGAACATTCCTAAGCTGTTTCAACTATTATTAAAAACCCCAGAGGATACCGCACAGAAACATCATAACATGCAATTAAATATCCATACAAAATTTATATTAGTGTTTCAATGCCAGATTACGGGAAAACTATTAGCGTTATCAATAAACTCTTTTCCACCTTTTTGTGGAGCATTTTACGCTCTTTCTTTTTTCTTATAGCCGTCAGACCGACAGGAACGAAGATCTTCGCAAACAAAGGGGGTCGGCTGTTACAAGTTATGCGGGCAACCGAATTCCGGGGCCTTTTCACACCTTATTCGTAGAGCTGAAACGTAAGTGTATACAAATTTTTAGCTTGTTTGGATTTTTTCCCATTTTTATACCTCAGATGAAGTCACAGGGTATACTAATTTTGTCATTCCGTTTGGAACACCTAGAAATAATGATTGGCAGAGCAAAATAGATTGGACGCCCACGCATTAAATTTCACAGTTATTTTGATTTGTGCATGTTCGTCTGTCCGTCCGTCCGCACAATAGGTCGAGAACGCGTGCACTTATAGTGCAGAAATTTTGCAACCGGACTTTTTTCTTAAAAGTAAATTTCTTAAAGTAAATTTAAGTTCGAAAATAGGATCAACCGGACAACTCCTTTGTAGGGTTGCCATACAAAAATCTCGTTTTTTTATTTGGACACTGCCTGAGAGCGCGTCAACGTATAGGCAACTGAAATTTGGTGCACATTATTTTCATACCTGTAGTAAATAAAGTTTTAAAAATGGACTTAATTGGGCAATACCTTCTTGGTGTTGCCGTATAAAAACTTTTGCATTTTACGTATACTATGAAAACGATCAGTCCTAGACGTTTTTATTGTACTGAAATTACATACGGGCATTCATCTAGGGTATCAAAAGAATTGGTCTCATACCAATTAAACTTTTTACTTGTTTCCCTAAAGTTCCTGAACTAATTATCTATATCCTAACCTATTATGTACATTCAATATTTATACACGTAGGCATATACCTACGTGTACAAAGTTCAAACGTGGGAGCACTTAAATCTGCTAGTCATGACAAGTTTTGTATTCAATATGCATACAACAAAATAGTATCCTAGTACGTATATATAAACGGAGGTATGTTAATTACAATATTGGTATCAGGTATCGAGTGGTGCTATCAAAACCTTGGCCTAAAAGAGGCAAAGCTCACCATTAAATATTAATTAATGAAATTGAGAGGAAAATATTGAGATTTTATCGATGTATGATGAAACCCTGGCAGTTCGACTGTCATGATTAATTTTACACGAAAGCTTCCAACTTCGCATTTGACTGCTACCAAACCTAATGAAATTTTTGTTCTCATTTGGCGTTGCGGTTGTGGAGACATTATTCCTATTCAATTAATATCCTGTTCATTTGAGTCTTCGCCTTTGTTCTCCTTATTGAACTCTTTTCTACGATCAAAACTCATTTTGCATTGTAAGGATTTCCATAATTAGTGAATAATTTTGCCACAAGAGAAACGTTTTTGCTAGCCACTCTTTATGCTTATTTTGAACGTGAGGAGTAACATGAGTTCGGAGATTCTAATTAGAATTGGATGTTCAATGAACAATCGGAAGAAGCCTTCGAAGGACTAAAGGGATTTATTTTATGGCGATATCATCATCGTATGTGAAGATAGTTAAGCGGAAAGATAAGAGTAATAAGTAAAATTTACAGTGATTTGGTAAGAAGCAGGTTATTTGCAACCAAATACTGCAGCATCGCAAACCGATTGAGTTTCTATATATAATAGGAATTAAAAATTTAATTAAGTGAGAGTACAATCATTCATTGAGTCTAATCGAAGATGTGCATTGGTACAAAGTGCACTATTCACAGTATGTATAAAATGTATTCATTGGGGATAGATATGGGTACTATATAAAAGTCAAAGGAATTTTGTTTAGATAATCCACTTGGAGAGATTCATTAATGTTCCGTTGCAATTTTCAGTAGCGGCGTCCTGTCATTATTTTTATCTCTTTTCCTATTGGACTAATTAACTACATACCAACATCACCGATACAAAGTCATACATTTGTTCCACTGAACATTTTTCCGACATCGCGTTCTATTGATGTCATCCTTCTATGAAATCGGAAGTGACAATGATTTAAAGGTTTGCAAGAATGATAAATAAATTTTTGTGATAAAAGTATATTGCAGACTCATTTTTCAGTTTGACTTATTTTACAATCAATCTAGTCATACCTTCGTATATACCATCGTATATATATATATATATATTGTGTAATATGGCTATATGCCCCCTCAATTCTGTACTTTCATGCTACTGGGCTGCAAGTTTTGTGATGGAAAGCGAAAAGTAATCTGAAAAGCCAATATTCGCTGTGATGATTTTAAAAAAGAGTTGATCCGATATTTATAGTGTTTCTTGAAGTTTAATTGAAAAATTCATTTGTCAGACACAGAACTGGAAAGTTCCACTTTCTGATAATTTCATATCTCAGAAATTTTGTCGTGAAAATTTTTACACTTAAGCCGGAAGATCTTGGACCTAATTAGTTTCCATATTTTGAATTGAAATTGCTAATTGCTAATAGTTATATGAAAACAATACTTAGAAAGAACTTTCTCAATTTTTGCCTAACCAACAGGGGATCGCTTTTAAGTTAAAATAACCGCTGCCGACGTCGACTGGAGATCGTTAATCCCTTAATCGGTGACTCAACTTCCTTTTCACTGTCCGGCTCTCTTCGGAAAGCGTTACAGACTCCTTGGCTAACACCTCCTAGAAGAAATGCATGAAGAGGGCTGGAGGCCAATATTAAACCTTGTAAGAACGTCCGGCTGGAACTTATGAGCAATTGCTTGTAAGTCTAGGGGGTGATGGGCCTTATTGTAGGCTTCGTTCTAGCGACCCCTCGGGCCTTAACTTCATGTTAATCTATCCATCCATCCATCCAAAAGGGTATTGATCGTGGAGGGATAGTATCTTCGCTACCACAATCTCCGAATTTCAACCCAATAGATTTCCACATAGAGTCTTGAGTAAAATATTGTTTTCAGTTTTTGACCATTCCAAGATTTGTGCTTAAAGAAACTTTTTTTTCTGGTATCTACAGCAATGCTTGTTGTTTCCATTTTATTTCGTTGAAGAACGTTTCGTTAAAACTAGTTTAGTTTACAATAGTTTATTGGCCACGTTTGAATTATTATAATTAAGAAAATTCGCAGAGGTAGACATTGTTAACTTTAATTACGACAACATCTACTTGAGTTTGTATATACTACTTTTATGGTTTTTGTAATTATATTATTCAATTAAGTTTAAAATATTCGTGGATAACTTTTCCTAAAGAAAACCTGGAAAAAGGAATAGTTCTAAATGGGAAACAACAGTAAACATCCAGCGCACTTATCTCTGAAACGCCGAACACATGAACTAAAAATTTACCGCGGCGAATTCAACATCTTATCTATGACCTTGTTGACCAGCAAAAAGATCATGACACAGTCCGATGACCTATGTTCTAGTTTGACCTTCGAGTGTATGAAATCTACAAAAGTTATAAAAAAAGTTAAATTCCTGCAATCAAATTGTAAAGTAAAAAGAAAAGTTTTGTAAATCAAGTTTTTCAAGTTATGGGAAGGATTATTTAATTTAAGCAACATTTTCTGGATAATTTGACGAAGGACTGCGAAATAAATTGTTTGCTGCATTAAAACGTTGTAAGTAAAGGAATAGCTTTTTATTACGTTTTTCTTGTCTACGCGAAATTGCCAGAGAGTCTAATATATTAATTTTGGATCTTGTTAATTTGCGGCTATGTATAACATTTTTCTTACAACATGAGAATTTGCCTTGCCATAATGTAAGTGTGTCGTCTGTGACATTTATTTTTTTAATGAATTAACACTAAAACTAAGTTGAAGTATTTCTTGTTGTTTGCAAAATGCCAAGAAATGAAATTTATACTTAATATCAGCTGGGCCAGTTAATCAATATCGTAAACATATTATCACATGCGATAGAACCGGCGCGAGTTAACACAGACAGAAATCTATCGAACTATCTTGCGAGAAACTGCTCTCATGCTTTTTACTTAGGATTCACATCGATGAACACGCTAAAAGCATATTCTAGTCAGTACAACAATAATAACAACAATATGAGTCAATAAGGAACAAAATTATTTGGTATCAGGCTTGAGTTTACCTGAATTGCTGATTTGTGTTCTGCCATATCCCAATCCCTCGTTGCATCTTACAGTGGAAGTATCCATTTCGAGGAGGTGTATCAAGGCTTTCCGAACCCTTGCAACTATTCACGCACTTAACGTACTAAAGAAGAAAAACAGGATTTCGTAAAATTCTTTTGATTTATATCCGCCTCGACGACTAGTTGATCGGCATGCCTCCTTAGTTTACTTTAAAAAGGAAATATCAAGCTGACAGCCACATACTAAGGGACTAAGGGATTTGTATATTGTGTGCACATTACACATACGGCGTAGTTTCCCAGCAGCGGATTTGAAGCACTTTCTTACAGAAATAGTTCTAGAACTACCTTGAATTTTCTTTCACGTTCCCGCTAGGGAAAGTGATTGCAGAACGACTTCAGTAATAGATATTATCATATATGTAATAATGACGGTTGTTGATAGGTAAGTAAACATTATATGTCATGTATCCATTGCAATATAAAAACGTGTCGTTGAAAAGTTAAACACGTTCCTAAAATTTTGTGTGCAAATACGTTTGGGTTACATTACCAATTAGAAAAAAGATTTTATTATTATTATCTATTATTATTTTCTCTTTTTCAGTATTTCTAGTCTTTTTTTCTATTTCTCAATACCTTAAAGTAAAATTTTATTTTTAATTTTATGACAAAGGTAATCCAGTAAAATCTTCTAGAATTAATCTGAAAAAGGAACTGCCTCTGTTCATTACTTCTAGGATATATACTGGTAATACAAGCAGGTTCCTCCCACTTATAACAATGAACTGAGCGATTTGCTATTTCATGAGGGACAAAAATATTGTGTTTCTGTATATCAGGGTTTGAGCACCCTTTAAAACGTTTACTCAAGACAATCGAATTAAATTAAAAAAATATATATTTCTTGTGTTCAAAACTATTAAACTTGTGCCATTCTTTCCTATAGACAAATGACAATACGCTCAGTCCATTGTTATAAGTCAGGAGTTCCGCCCTATGACAACACCATGTAAAAGTAATGAGTTGTTTACGTGTAGCGAAGTCATATTTGAAACTAGTTGCGACTTGAGGTAAGAACTTCTAGAACTAGATCAGTAATGACTTCGACCGCTGTTGGAGCAGGGGGCACCCATACAGAAATTAAAGCCCAACTGTTTTGATACTAAGTAAATAAATGCCTGTATGCAATTTACTATGGTAACCCCTCTGAGTAAATCAGATTGATAAAGTGGTTTTTCGCATATATTTTTAGAACGGTTCGTCAGACAGTAAAAATGATTACAAACAATTTCTGTGCAAGAAAATGTCGAGGACTGATCCTCTCCGAAGAATGTGTGAAAGGCTTCAATTTTTAAACTGCAAGATTAAGAAAGAAATTGCCCCATTTAGTACATTTTTGAAATTGTATTTACAATTTTTATGAAACTATAATGTACACAATTTCAGCTCTCTATGTCAATACGTTCTCGGGCAGTGTCAAAATACATAATAAAAAGCAAAATATTTGTGTGGCAACCCTCCGAAGAAGTTACCGGTTTTGTCCCATTTTCGTATCTACAATTTTTTTTAAATACTATCTGCTCTCGAGTTGTCTACAGGACGGATGCGCGGATGGACATACAAGCGGACAGATAATGAAACAATTTTAAGTAATTTTCGTATTCATATTTTGAATGTTTTGTCTGTTTTAGTTCTAGTAATAAAAACTTAATTGTTGTCTCTATTGTATTTCACAGCAATATATCGCAAGCACAACTTACCGTAACTAAGAGACTTGCTAACGGCATAAAGTGTCCTGCTATCTAATATGACCATCATTCGTCGTATTCCAAGAAAATAACCCGTCTTAAGTTATAATTTGGCTGACATTTGCCCTAAAGGCCACAATCCATAAAAGCCGTATCAATAAACGCATTGTTAATTTTGTGCAGTAAGAGACCGGGAGTCTAAAAATGAAGATTTTGCTTGACTAGGAATTAAGCTACACAGTAAAAAATAATTCCCTAAAGTGAGTGGCAAACAGGTTAGGCATTTGTCGATAAGATTAGGGAAAGCTCCCCCTTGGAAAACTAAGATTAAATTTGTATCCCTCAAATGTAGGTAGGTTTTTCTCCCTAAAATATAGGGAATTTTAAATTGTTGTTTTGTTTTTGTTTCCCCTAAAATGTAGGGACTATTCCCAACAATTTAGAGAAGATTCCCTAAAATGTATGAAATAGGTGATAGCAGCGCACCACTCTCCACCATAGGTGAGGTGATAGAAGACCACCCCTTTTAAAAAACATAAGAATGAGCTGTTTCCATTAAAAGTGCAGCATAATACCTAATTTATTGAGTGTTCTCTTCCTCATATCCAAAAAGCTAACATTTCAGAAATTTTACCTACTTTATATATAGGTTTTCTTGTGCGAAATACCTAAATTATATTGAATGTTCCATTGATTTGGTGAAATTAAACCGATTTTCCTTTTCTATCAGAGAAAATTACATTTATTTTTAGGGAAAAACGTGTCTTAAATTTAGGGAATAGTCCTAATATTTTTTACAGTGTAGCATTAAGTAAAGAGTATTCGTGTTTATATATTTAACTAAACTTTAATAGAATGAATAATAGAATAAATCGTAAATATATAATAATAATTGACATATAATTCGATATATCGGCATTTTTGTCGTGTCTTATTCCCAGTATAGCCCGCTTTTGGCTTAGGAGAGAGTTCAGGGGATGGTCTACGGCTTTTCCTGTCTTAGAGTTGACGACTGTCAGGGCAGCAAGAGTTGGCGCCTTTTATTTTACGGAGAAAATTTCGCTAAAGTATCGAGTTCCTTTTTCTTTGTTTATTTTTGGTGAACGAAGTCAAATAACCGCAGAAAGGGAGCAATATTTCGACCCAAAGAGCTCGCATCGCTATCGGGCAATTACAGCTACGTCCGCGCTCAGCATTATCAAGGATTACTTATACATCCAAAGCAAGGCCGATCACGTTTTATTCTGGAGCAGCACCAAATTACATTTCGCTTTGAGTGCAGGACTAATTACGCAGGATCCCCAAGGGCCAAGGGCGATCTCATTTCAAGCAGTAAAAATCAACTGCAAACTTGCATTCATACTAATACAATATGAGTCAAGTGTTTTCATTTCAGAACATTTACATTAATTATTTCATTTATACTTATTTTATTTACAAAGTTATAAAAAAGGAAAAGTTTTGCAATATTTTTTATTATACTGTCTAGCAGGTTGTAAATTTGACGTCATTCGTGAGTGAATATTTCTCTGCATTTGTAACACTTTCGCTAGTAGAGGGCTGCAAATTTATATTCCGATGGCGTAGGACATACGAAGGACTCTGAAAAATGTGCAATGCTTTTGCAATATTTGAACGACTGCAGAAAGTACAAAATAGCTCATGTTTTTGTAGGTTGTGGACCTTGTGTGAGGTTACAAACTTGGCAAAATATGACCAACAACGATTAGAAAGATTGCAGCCCCATTTCAGAGCTTCTGTAGTTTTTTTGCGATAGATGGCAATGGCAACCAAGCAATTGTTGCTACATCGCCTTAAAAAAATGTGTTGGGGGCAACATAAAAGGCTGCACTTTTGTAATTCTTTTGATATTCGTTACTAATAGAAGAATTATTTTGCAATAAAAAATTATATTAAGATGGTTGGGGGGGGGGGGGGGTGGTGGTGTTGAAAATTTAGCACATTGTGTAAAATATCAAAGTAAAGATTGCTTAAAGTTTGCACGAATTTTTTTATGGAAGTTATAAGAAGCTTACAATTTTGCGCATATTCCGCACATCGGTGATGGTTGCAAAATTAAATTCCTAGTTATTTTACCTCACCCAACTGATCCGGTCAACATATCAAAACTTTTGTAAGTAATGTTATATTTTGGATTTTAAATATCTCTATACACTGGACTATAGTCGGGCAGACAGATAGATAGATGGACGAATATTTAAAAAAAAATTTAAAAAAAACTTAAAATATATAACTTTTATAAATGAATTACACTAAGAAGTAAAAAAGATTTTTTTCATTCTCAGTGATATACACAATCCTTTCCTTGTCTCCTTCCTGCCACTCTGGACTTTACATCAAAGCTTGGTTTTATAATATAAGAAAAAAAAAGTAATTTATTTTAAAAGTTTTTTGATATACTTATTATACTTTCTAGTTTTTAGTCATTATATTTTCGCTAAATACTCATATAACGGTACATAATCTGTGTGACTTATGTATATTAATTCACATCTACAATCCAGATAAAACGTTGACCCACCAATAAATTTAATCTGTTTTTTGAAGAGGAGCGGGTACAGACGTAAATTTTATTGCCTGATGTAAAGACAATCTTTGAAAAAATCTAGCGTAAATGACTGTTTTGTCATTGAAATTAATTGTGAGTACTTATCTGGTGCTTTCTATAGAAATGCTCCGACAAAATAATGATCCAGGTAGCAGTTATATTCGGAGAAGGCTAAATAAAAAAGAATTATCGGCGTGTTTTTGAGAGTCAATATGTAATCACCAATAGTAATGGGCCGAACTAAACGAGACCAAAAGAAAAATAATTTAAAATTTTGAAAAATAAAATTAAAGTATTTCTTTTATCGCGAGAATTTTGAAGAGAATTCGTCGAGTGATTGCAAATTTTCCGAAAGATCCCGAAAATGACGGTTCAAAGAAAAGTCGTGGTCGTCCCCGTAAATTTTTATATGTCAACACCAAGAAGAGGTAGTCCGATTTCGTCTATTTTTGAAGCTTTACTTACTATTATTATGAAAACACGGTATATAAAATTTCAGCTCTCTACTTCTACGCGTTCTAAGCAGTGTTCAAATATATAGTGAAAAACGAAAATTTTGTATGACAACCCTACGAAGGAGTTACCCGATTTGTTCCCTTTTCGAACTTTAATTTACTTTTTGTTAAAAGCCCGTATGTAAAATGTCAGCTCACTACGTGAAAGCATTCTGGAGTTATCGTGAGGACGAACTGACAGACGGATAAGCTAAAATCAAAATAACTTTTAATATTATCCGTGCCTGTCAAACCCATTTTTCTCTACTAGCATTATTTCTGTGCATTACGAACGGAATGACAAACTTAGTGTACCCTATAATTTTATCTAGGGTTGGTTGAAACTATTTTTCCATACCATCATAATTTCTGACACAAGTTATAAACAAATTGTGAACATTTTGTGGGGTATTAGAAGAAAAGGATGTCAGATCTGTTCTTTGAGAAAAATCGTCGAAACAAAAGGGTATAATAACGACGAGAGATCATACTACTGCCGATCCGTTTGATGTTCAGTTTGCGCGAAGAATGTTTAACAGAAGAATTCAGTGCCACTCTCCATGCGAAATCATGAGCTCAGAAAAACCAACTAATAAAAGGTAACGGCAGCATTACCTTATGACTCAATTAAAGAACTAGAACAAAGACCCAACCTATAAGGTAAAGAAAGTTCTATAATTAAAGTGTAAGTCAGTAACGTCGAAAGGGTGTAATTATAATTGCTACAAAGGGTAGCTCTCGATGTAGATTGAACCTATTAGTCATTCGCTCGTTGCTCTTCGTCTTTGAAATGTGTACGAATTTTCCAGAAATTTCTTGTGTTTTTATATAGGTCGAAAGGTCATCTCATACCTATACAGGCGTCATAAGTAATTTTGGATTACCTATTTATTTGAGTGTTTGATTGTTCAGAAAAAGGTATGTAATGCTTATAATTCTTAGCAACCCATTTATTATGATGCTTTTATATTTCTGTTGCGTCGATTACTCGTATAAATAAAAAAGCACACAATTTTGAGTTTTAAATGTTATTAGCTGCGTTTTTTCTTTCGTATATGTGGTCCGGGTCAGGATCATAAGTAATTTCGCATTATATTATTTCTATAGAGCGTTATGATTTAAAATATTTTTAGCAAAATGGAAAAAAAAAATTTTAATTATTCTTATGTCAAACATTGATCCATATGGGCTCTAGGGTCACAATTTTATTACTTCTTTATCTACATTTTTCATTATTCCAATGCAAGGTGATTGAAAATTTTTATTTTGCCAAAAATATTTTAAATCATAGCTATATCGATATTAGTTAATGCAAGAATTACTTCTGATCCTGACCCGACCTATTATGCGAAAAAACACAGGTAGTATTTCTAAGAAATTGGTCAGCGATCATAATTATTTTTATCTACATATATGATTTCCGACATAAAATCGATGGCAGAACAACTCGGGGGGATCTCACAACAGGAGCAAACAAACTGAATTAAGGGGGGTAAGGTTAATTCGGTGAAATAAAATCATATTTTCAAGAATTTTTTTTAGACGATACAGGTAATGCTGGTTTATTTAATTAACTTGCATATATTAGCACAACATCTGAACTATATTTTTCTAAATTTTGGTTTTAAAATATTTATCAATAAGCCGATGGCAGCTAGTCTCCGCAGGTGCCTCGAACAAAAGTTGTTTTGCGGTGAACACTATAACTCGTCACTGGATCATTTCAAACAAAAATATCAAAATGCATTTATTAGTTGAAATGTTTCTCTAGGTAACAACCTCGAGCTTTTTTTGTAATATATTTTTCCAATTTTTGGTAGCACTTGAAAATAAAAAACGCGATTTTCGCTTAAAAATCGGCAAATTTATTGTTGTAAAATAAAAAAAATAAATAAACTCGACATTGTTACCTGGTGATTTATGTATAGAAATACTGTACAAAATTTCAAAAGAATCGGTGCATTCGATTTTGAGTTACTGAAAAACGCTTTAATGTTTTGCACACTGAAAAATCCAAAATGAAACCCGATAATTCTTTTATACTTACACAGAGTCGTCGGTCTTCTCTGTTATTTTGTTTGGCATTTTAATAATGAGTACAAAGTCACAGCACCAATCAACAGCACAAATTGCACCAAAAAACCGCAAATTTGAACTTTTAAAATATTATGATGAAATTTTAACGTCACATACAATTGCTCGGCACGTGGTACAGCTTTAAACTGATATGTATACTATGACTCATATATATATTACCATGCTCCGATCTACTTAAAATTTTGACACAATATTCTTGAGATGTTATACATTCATTTAAAGAAATAAAAAAAAATACAAGGAAAAAAATTGTAATACCTTACCCTCCCCCTAACAAATTTTGTTCTAGGGTTCTTCCGATAGAACCTTAGTTCCATGCAATCACCGAATAGCCACCCGTTGATTTTCCATAGCGATATTGATTCAAGCCTGAGTTGTTCAAAATTTTTAGGATTGTAGGGAAGCATAAAATTTTTCTTAGAAATTTGCTTGCAAATTGTTCTTAAGAATTTGAATGAGTAAGTATTCACCGACAAGGGTCCAAACGAATTGGTGAATTGATTCATGTGGTTCATCCCTTCGGTCAGGGCACAAGCATTCAGTTTTCTGATTTGACAATTTTTCTTTGGTTTTTTTATTTACTATTGGTGACCGACCATGAATCCAACTGGTTCCAACTGGTTATATTGATGCAGGTGCCTTTGCTGGCCTGGGTCGCTAAAGATATTTTTAAGCGTTGGCAAGTATAAATTTGACAAAGTTTTAAAAGCGACTTCTTCCGACTTCCCCTCAAACATTTTAGTTGATACCATTCCCCCTCCACCAAGGCTAGAGCTATGGATACGCGCCTCTCTGTGGTAGGCACAATTTATTGTTCAGTAGCGGTTAGGCACTCTGAGGGTGATGAAGTAGCATCAAAACACGTGTAAGTTTACTAACATGTTGTGGAAAAAAAGTATTTAGTTTTAATCGCTTCTCAATTTGATATAATATATTCCACAAAAGTGTTACGGTTATTTCGATTAATAAGATCAAATTGGTTTGGTTACGTAATTCGATGTGAAACTTCAAGATTGCATGACAGGCTCCAGACTGGGACTCGCAAGGAATGCACGGTACAGACAGCCCCACAGCATCAATAGAGAGGTAGTAGATTAAGCAGTATTTAAGATGCCCCGGGTACGATGTTGAACTACTGTCCTACTTCCAGAAATAACAAGTATGTAAGTGAATACACTCTCGCATTGGACCTAAACTTTGTAGTTGAAAATCATAAGAAGTAACAACAAAATGCCGCACATACGATAAGGGCTCAGTTTAATGTGATTCCTGGAATTAGAAGAAATGCAAGTGTTTCACAAATGAATAATTTACTTTCCTTTAATTATTAAATACCAATTTATTGGCCAAGGGGGTCCAGCATGAATATGACAATTAATGATTTCTTACACGCGGTTTATCAGTTACTGAAATAATTCGCCTTCGTTAACAATCATCATCTGAGATATTTCGGAATTGATCAAAACATCTCGCAATTTCTCCATTTACGCCAGAGAAATCTAAGACTTATTACATGGATGCTTTTGCTATTCGCATAAGCTGCATTCATTCAGACTGTTATCATATGATCCAGATAGGTAGCCACGTAGAACTCAATTTTAGGAAATAATACTGCTGACCTCATCGAAAGGCAGGGATAAATTAAAACGGAATCGGTATTATGTACGTTGTATTTTAAAAGCTCAATCAGCAGACGACTGAAAATATTCTTGGTTTATCTATAAATACCGAAATAAGAAGGAACAACCAAACCCTTTCACAGTAATTAAAAATTTGTTGCCATACCGTGATGCATGGATTGTGTGCATAGCACGTCCCTGAAATATTTTTCGCTCTGTGCTTCCCTTTTACTTAATAACCATTGAAGTGCTGGGGAATACATCGTTAACCATCCAGTTTTTATGCGTTTTCCGTACCAAACCGACAAGGCATCCCATTAATTAATTGTTCGGAATTATGAGTTATTGCAATACTAGAGCTTTCTAGGAATGCTGTTCAAACGTGATTGTACAGGTGTTAGTGCAATGGCATTCTGAATAGTAATTCTGCTTCTCAGTTGATTTCTTCGACTCTAGCCAATGAGAAAACTGACAGATTTAATAAAAAAGTGGATTTTCTATATAATTACTTCCGAATATGAAAATTACAGATAAAATAAAGATTAATATTAACATTAACTATTAGTTTAAAAAGACCTAAACTAACAGAGGCGTAATTGAACCACGCGAAGGTCGCGACATTGGAATAAGCACATAACACAAAAAATCTTTTTTCTTCTCTAAATTACGCAGCCTATTTGCGCGGAACACCAACAAGAGCTTCGGATATACAGTGACAGTTGGACTAATTGAATA
Organism: Dioctria linearis; assembly: GCA_963930735.1. Lineage (NCBI taxonomy): Eukaryota > Metazoa > Arthropoda > Insecta > Diptera > Asilidae > Dioctria > Dioctria linearis. The sequence continues at coordinate 153,783,915 of OZ005744.1, read as the reverse complement.
CTTGGACATGCCGGATAGTTCGACTTTTCGTACTGCAATTATTACTTTATTGATTTATTATACCCTAGATGAAATCTAAGAGGTATACTAGGTTTGGCATTCCGTTTGTAACACCCAGAAATAATGATGGTAGAGCAAAATCGATTGGACACCCATGCATAAAATTAAAAGTTATTTTGATTTTGGATGTCCGTCTGTCCGTCGTCACGATAACTCGAGAAGGCACGTAAGTACTTAAGGAGCTGAAATTTTGCACATGGGCTTTTAAAAATAAAGTAAAATTAGGATCGACAAGTAAAAAAGCTAATATTGGTCTAAGACCAATTCTTATGATACCCTAGATGAATGTCTGTATGAAATTTCCTATGGGTACCCATTTGAGCAATTTAGATTTTTGCAGTGGTTTTTCGCATATATTTCTAGAACGGTTCGTCGGACAGAAAAAATGATTAAAACCAATTTTATAGGATTTCATATTCTGAAGAAGTTTTAGTACAATAAAAATGGATTGGACTGGTCGTTTTCACAGTATATATAAAAAACTTAAATTTTTATATGGCAACACGAAGAATGGTTTGCCGGTTTAGTCGATTTTTAAATTTAATTTACTAGGACAATGAAAACACCACGTACCAAATTTCAGCTCTCTACGTCGACATGCTCTCAGGCAGTGTTCAAATATATAACGGAGAACGAAGTTTTTGTATGGAAATCCCACGAAGGAGTTGCCCGATTTATCTCATTTTCGAACATAATTTTACCTTTTTTTTTAAAGTCCGTGTACAAAATTTCAACTCTCTAGGTGTACGCGTTCTCGAGTTATCGTGCGCACGGACGGACGGAGATGCAAAAATCAAAATAACTTTTAATAATATGCGTGGGTGTCCAATCCATTTTGCTCTACCATCATTATTTCGAGGTGTTACAAACGGAATGACAAACTTAATATACCCTATAGATTTCATCTATGGTATAAAAATAAGACAAATCGGGTAACACGATACAAAAATTTAACTTTTCACTACATATTTGCACACTGCCTGAGAGCGCGTCAACGTAGAGCGTTGAAATTTTATACATAGCGTAATTTCTAAAACGGACTAAAGCGGTGTTCTTGGTGTTTCCATATAAAAATTCAGGATTTTTATGTATCCTGTGAATATGAGATCCTATAAAATTGGTCATAATCATTTTTTCTGCCCGACGAACCGTTCTAGATATATATTTAAAAGCCACGTCACAAATCAAAATGCGCAGATTAGAGACCATTCAAAATTAGAAACGAGCAATCATCTATGGTATCGTAAGAATTGGTCTTAGACCAATTCTAGCTTTTTTATTTGTCATATTTCTACAAGTGAATATTTCGGAAGTCGGGGAGTTCAGCAATACAAATGTACTTTTCTTTACTAAATATTACAAATTTTAAATTGTATTACTTCAAAAGCTTTAGGTGCATATTTTTTTAAATTTTACTGTTTTATGCATTTATTGTGCATTAATACTTTCGCATTAGCCAGGGGCTTAAGTTTTGAGTTGATACGTCGCTTTCTTTTAGTTTAGTTATTAATATATTGTATTTAGGTTTAGTTTTGTACGTTTTTGTTTTTGTTTAAAATCATGCAACGAATTTTTAAATATTTTTAATCATGAAATATTTCATGCATGTTTAGTTACACTGATAATACTCTATTATGATATTATGTAGTAAAAATGCTAAATGGCGGCATTTATTTTTCATTTATGGTCCGACTCTAATAATTTTGGGGATCAAATGAAATGGTTTGACTTGAAATATTTCATGCATGTTTAGTTACACTGATAATACTCTATTATGATATTATGTAGTAAAAATGCTAAATGGCGGCATTTATTTTTCATTTATGGTCCGACTCTAATAATTTTGGGGATCAAATGAAATGGTTTCGCGAGTAGATTACGAGAAGCTGTGTGATGTAATTCGAAAGTCCAAATGGTGGCGGATTTGGTTTTTCTTCCTTTATATGGGTATCAAATGTTAGGGTTTTCTGAGTATAATACGATAAGCCAAGTGAAGTCATCCGAAACCCAAAACTGCGCGAATAATAATTTATACTACTATTGTAAGCCTTTGTAAACCTAGATGAAATCTACGCACAGAAATAATGATGGCAGAGCAAAATGCTTTGGACACCCACGCATAATATTAAAAGCTATTTTGATTTTTCTATGTCCGTCCGTCCGTCTGTCTGTGCTCACGATAACTCGAGAGATGTATACTTATTGTGCTGAAATATTTTGCACGGACTTAAAAAAAAAGTAAAATTATGCTCCAAATGAGACAAATCGGGTAATTCCTTCGTGTTGTTTCCGTACAAAAATTTCGTTTGGACACTGCCTGAGAAAACGTCGACATGGAGAGCTGAAATTTGTTAGATGATATTTTCATAGTAATTTTAAATGAAATTTCATACTGGGCTAAATCCAGCAACTCGTTCTCGGTGTTGCCATATAAAAATATAGGTTTTTTACGTATACTGTGAAGATGATCAGTCCTAGACATCTTTATTATACTCAAAACTTCTTCAGAATGTTAAATCATATAAAATTGCTTATAATCGGTTTTTCTGTCCCACGAACGGATCTAGAAATATATGCGAAAAAACACTTCAAAAATCAAACTTGCACAGATTGTTGACCATACGAAACTACATACCTGCAGTCATCTAGGGTATCATAGGAATTGGTCTTAGACCAATACTAGCTTTTTTACTTCTTTGGTGTAAGTATCTTAGGAAGATTTGATTTCGATGAAAATAAACACTACCTACAATTGCTTCAAATATTTTCAGAATAACGGAAAGTTGAGTAAGATTTTTACAAATAAATAATAATAATTCATCTTTGATATCTATTTGTGCATATGGATAAGTTCCATGATAATTGCAAGAAAAATTCCAACGAGGCCAGTTAAAAAAATGCGATAAAATTATGCCTGCATTGTGTAAAATGACAGAAGGAACACTATTAGAATTGAACTTAAATTCAAATGTGGCAATATTCATACATCTTGATCTTCACTTATCATAACAACCCTAAAGCAAAGCGTCGTTTCTAGAAACGTAAGATCCTGGGAAAAACTAGTCTTAAAAAACGTATTCCGGAGTGTACTTTATAAACGGATATGACAGTAAAGCAATCCGGATCATATGTTAGAGTGAAGCCATTATTTTCCAGAAATTCTTTTATTCAGTCACACAAAGTCTGCTATTAAAGTATACAACTGGCAATAAAGCTTTGCTAGGCCACTATTATATCCATATGAAAACTCGTTCGACAGTAATCCATCGTATTTGCTAAGTGACTATAGTGAATAGGTATTTGCTCTACCATATGTTACATTGGATTAAATTATACATTGCCACTTTTCTGAATGGAAATCACAGATTAACTTCGAAAATCTGTACAACTTGGAAAGAAAAGAATATATGTAGTCCGACCTATAGTTCACCAATCAGATCATCTGAAGTTTATCCAAAAGAACTTACTGTGTGCGGATGATGTTTGCTCTAACCAAGTGGGTAACTCGTGTATGTTTCCGAACCGAACAGGAAAACGGAAGTGTTAATTTCAAAAGTGCACTTAAATTTATGCAATTCTAGAGAAAAATTTTGTTTTCTATAGCTTTCGTAATAAAGTTAATGAAAAAACTTAAAAAAAATTGTTTCCTTTTTGTCATTTATGCTTTAAATGTATCTTTTACCATTCGTCTTAATACATATGCTAAATTGCAACAGGCAAAACCAAATTTTTCCTTTTCCCGTAGATGTTCTCTTTAATTTTATGCTTAAAATTAGCTAAAAACATAAATATATATATGTATACCTACATGTATCTTTAACTATAGCTAGCAAGATACTAATATACACATTGCTCTTTTATGAAACAAATCCCCAGGGCTTTGTGTCCATTCCCTTATTTCCCCGCGAGAGAGAGATAAAAATAAAAGGGGGCTATCAAAGGTTACCTATATCATGTAGCGAGAAGAAATTGGGGAATTAAGGTTAATATTGCTGATACGATCCTGGATAATTCTGAGTAATAAAGTAGGGTTGGAAAAGATAAGATATAAGAACATACGATAGACGAAATCATTGTGCTTCTCACATGGCTGAACTAAGAGTGTTGATAAGACTACCATGAGCTGAGTAAAGTACACTTAACCAGAGCTTCAGCATATGTGTAGCATTAGTCTTATCTTGGGAGGAATGTTAGTTTGTAGTTTTAGTGAAAGCTGGTATATACAAAGGCGAAGGAGACAAATTTTATCTTAGTAATCATAAGAAAGGATTGTCATCACTTAAGAAATTTCAGGTCTCAGCTGCTCACTTATATGGGCCCATAATAACAATTGTTCTTACCATTCTAGTAACGCAGCAGTGTCATTCTGATTTTATGAATCCATATAATATTTGCTTCCAGATGAAATGGATAAACTTGTAATTTCTTGTCTAGTAATTGCATTTCTCTCTGGATATAAAGACATCAGAATATCGGGAGCCGGATAGATTACAACATCCATTTTACAAAAATCAACTTAGCCAACAGATGACTTACCTAAAGGAGTTGTTATAAAAACATAGCAAACAAAAGTATCTTTTCGCAAAAAAATAAAATATTCCAAATATTCCAAGTAACAATGGATGGATAATACGTGTTTACCGTTAATTTTCAATGCTGGACCAGTTAATTTGTGCATAATGCGATCATAATGTTTTAAAGAAGTACAAAGTGTTCCAGCAACTACATTTATTGCAATGAAAGTGATGACTCTAAAATTTTCGGTTTTGTGTTTAAGGAAGAATAAAATCTTATATGATCAAAAACAATTTATTTATTTAAGCGATAAACTTAAGTTAACACCTAATATTACATGAAGGACTTAATTTTATTTTAAGGACTTTGAAAAGGCTGCAATTGATAGTCCACAAAATTATTTTATTCATGTGGGTGACATTTTCATCTAGATCAAATATTTTATACCTTAAAAAATTCCTAGCTATTGATTATCAATCCAAATACAGGATAAACATTAAATTTACTATTCAAATACGTGGAATTTTAGCACTATTTTTTTACTATGTATTTATATTCTGAACCGATATTTGAAGAATAAAATGAAGATGGTAACAATGTTTGTAATTGATTAATGGAAAGTATAACAGGCAACACTTATGCGACGTGCGTTACCCTTTTCGAAATGATTCTTTGCTAAAAAAATATGTTCCTTTGTTCAGAATTTCTTTGTAAAATAACGTTGTTGCAAAACGATCCTTTCACAAAATGCCGTTTTGAAACCCGTCTTTAGGGCAAATGAATAGCACCCCAAAAATATCAATTACACAGATCAAGATTTTATTTTTATCCAATTCAGGGAGGGTTTCATAAAGATATTCAGATTACATATGTAGCATGTACCATACAGTGAACGAAACCCTAATGGTGGCAGGAAGTTATAGTGGAAGGGATTTTGAAAAAAATTGGTAAAAAATGGAAATATGAATTTAACGTAAAAGTACATTTGTCCTTATAATTACAAAAAAAAGGCTAACATTACATAATTAAGTAAATATTATTTGGGAATAAAACTGATGCTGAAAACATCTGAGACCTCTTCGAAACTACTAATGGAGTCCAGCAAAGATTCCTAGATCTCTTCTCTTTGTATATGAAGAGCATGGTCTGCATAAAATCCTGGCCGGTGGGATATTCTTTGATAACTTTGTCAGGTTGTTAATGTACGCGGTACGCGGACGTGGTAGTACCTTACAGAGGCCCCGAATGTTCTGGGTACAAAAATATATAATCTTCGAAATAACTATACACTATGAAATCTGATCTAATCTTTCAAGGTAGAAAATAATGATGGTTAAAACGGGTCAGGGTAGAAGATTGCAGTAGGAGCAATAGCAACCAGATGGTTAAGATATTGAGATTCTTAAAATATGCAAGTATTTAGGAGTCATCTAACCTTAAGTTGCTTTTCGTAGCGTATAATTTCATAACGGATCATCAGCGCTAACCAGCAAAATTCAGCATGAACAGGTAAGAGGTACTTATTTTATCCAAGTATAAGGTCTTTACTGCGGTGTTCCGGCCAATTATACGATAGCGACTGACTACTTCAGGTATTTTATTATAAAAATGTTTCGCCTCCTGATGCAGACCTTTAATTGATAGACTTGGAAACCAAATAAAAGGCGTCTGCGGCGATAAGTAATGAATGCTCTAAACATGCAAAAAATGTAGGGGTTACCGAAAAAATAACTGGGAAGAAATTGTTGACAAAAACAATATAGAATTGCTTCAGATGTCTTTAAATAGTTCTGTGGTTGACTGCATGTGAATGAAACTTTCCGGTAGTATGTGAAGTTTAAAAAGCAAAACAAAGTATATATGACAAGGGTTGTTATAATAAATTAAATTATAGCTTATACTGTTTTAAGATAAAAACAGAAATTCCCATATCCGTCTAATTAAAAAAAGTGCTAAAGGTTCTCAATAGTGATTAATACAATTTTTCTGAAATACCATTATTAACAAAATAAAAACAGTTTCACTCGGTATTGCTTTATTTTTTTTGTTTTATGAAAAACAAATCATTTAGCATTTTGTACAAATTTTGCTATTAAATCTTTCCGATCCTGATTTTAAGGTCTGAAATCTTTTCTGGTAGCTTGTAACATATTAACATAATATGATGGAGGAATTGTTAAGTAGTCGTTGAAGAAAACCAATATTTCGCCTATATTAAAATTGAAGAGAAAATAATTTTGTAACTGAATTTTATATACTTCGAAAACATTTGCTTAGGAAATATTTTTAAAAAGGAAAACAATTATCAACTTTCAAATTACATACAATACATATTATAAAGACTGTGGTGTAGAAGTATTTACAATTACGCTAGATCTCGCATGTTATAAATTAAAAGTAATAAGGCAATATGTATATGTGTACTGTATAAACAAAACTTCACGTTGAAAAAAAAATATTTATGCATCTAAAACTCTAATCTCTACTATTTAGAGCTTTCAATTTTGATATGACATTTTGGGAAGTTACAAACTCCTAAATTATGGATTAAAATTATAAAGAGTGTTATTAGTAAGCCAATGGAAATGCTGCCTTTTGCCGGCTTGCTTCTATAGCCATAATTTCTCTGTTTCGAGTCGACTACGTCACGTTGCAAGAATTGAGGCTTAGCGCAAAAACATTTCGTGAGATGTTTGCCTTTAATAAAATTACAAGTATGAGCGAAATGGGAATTTAGTCGGAAAAATTATAGCCGCATACCGTAAAAAATATTTTTCCATACTTTTAATGGGGTACTTGAATCCAAATGGCGCTCCTACACGCAGTGTATATTCCATGGTTTGTATAGTATAGGAACCTTCTTGGTTACCCTTCCTGAATGTGCTATCCACCTCATTCCTTCCCCAGAAGTTATGACATATACTAACCATTTCCATACTTATGTATGCATACATATACACGTACATAATGTATTAACAGGCATTTAACTTATGTACATTAATTCTCCGCCGCGGAAAATTTAATTTGAAATTAAATGCCAATAAAAATAAGGGTGTGTTGAAGTAGAGTCAGGACAGAAAACTAAAAATATAGGAGCACCAGAAAATGGCATCCATTAACTTTCCGCCTGGAGTCCAGGATTTCGAATTAAGAAAGAAATGTTAATTGAAACGAGAACGTGCATACGTACATACATATACACCTAAAGTTCCTAAAATTCCATTGAGTTTGTGCTCGCAACTACGTTACTGTAGTCTGTATGTTAGACACTGACCACGAAATCTGCGACATTCCCTGGTTCAAAAAGGAATTTTATTGTTCAATGGATTCCTTACATTGTTGTGATCATCCTTTAAGATAAGGAATTTTTTCGTAAAACCCTAACTTCTGCCCTTTTTTAACGGCTGAAATATATACGCATGTGTCTGTTAAAAATATTAATAAATTTTGACGGACTAAAGATATTAGCTTGGTTCTTTTTTATTTGAGAGATACCTAATCTTTTGTTTGTTTTTTAAACCATTATCTTATTGAGGAAATTTTTAAGGATGGAGGAGAAGCGGGTACGTGTTTTATTAAAAGTTTAAACCTTCATAGCTGGCACATTTGCCAATGAATCGAGACATGTGAAGTACTGTTAAAAAGCTCATAATGGATACCTTTTACCAAAATATTATTCGTCCTATTGTTTTTCGAATAGATGTCATTACGTTTGATATGAGCTCACGCGAAAATAGTTCAGCCGTTAAAAGAGGGCTCAAGGAAATTGCTCAACGTGAACGCTGATCACAACACTTTAAGGACTCGATTGGCATATGATGGAACACTTCTTTATGGGACACCCTTTATATGTAAATATCACAGTCGATTCAAAAAAGAATTCAAACATCTAGCTTAAATTCAATACTACTATTTAAAAAAAATATATATAAAATAAAATTCGAAACAGAAACAAATTGGGAAAAATTAAATTCCGAGCGTCTTACGTTTCGTTTACTACTAAAAAAGAACAAGAATGTATTTTAATTCATTGGATATTAGCTTCCATACATCAATATTTAATGAAACAGAATTAAACTTCCGTTTGTGCTGCAATAGCATCACAATTATACTTCTGCTACATTCTGTGCTGCAGTATAGCAGAATTAGACTTCTGCTTCAGTATTCGGAGGTAGAATTAAATCTTTGAGTCAGAATTACACTTCTGACTGAAGATTTAAGCAGAATTAAGCGACTGTATTAAGGATTTATTAGAATTAAACTTCTGTATTAGAGGTTTTATAGACAGAATTAAACCTGTATGCTAAAAGAAAACAAAATTAGACTTTTGTTTATAGGATGGGAAAACTCAGATTAGACTCTGGTGGAAGAACCTTGAAGATTAACGTCTCAAACAAAAATAGGTGATTCTGCTGCGGCTCGTCGCTTTTTTTATAGCCGCTGTAACCAGGTCTATTCTCTTTCCACTTGTTGTCCTGTATATACTTGTTTCATTTTTAGAATATGAAGAGCACATGAAGTGTCGATACTTGTAAAATTCGTGTGCATGAGCGTGGCTTTTTTGCTGAGGCTCATGAAGTAGGAAGAACATGTTGAAGAATGAGATACCTAGAGATACATAATGACACATATATTTTCAGCAATCAAACGCCGTTTTACCAAATTTGAGACTTGTGATATTAAATAAAAAGTTATTTTTAAATAAAATAAAGGCAGTTAGTAATTACGTGTTGATATTAAAGTGATAAATTCTCAAGTTATGTACACGTATTTACAGTATGAAACGTTCCGTGGAAAACTGGTATGAAATATTATTGTATGTACTTTACATATGTACATATTTATATTAAATTAAATTGAAAATCAATAACAAAACTGTGAAATGTCGAAAAATCCTTTGGTTAGCTCCGTTCCACCGCGATTTCATTGCCTTTGTGATAGTTGAGAAATTCATGAGGTTCGTGGCGTAAGTGACTCTTACTAAGAGCATTTTCGGTGGGAGCAAGTGCAATATTTTCAACCATATATCTTATAGCCCCGCTCTCTATATTTATTCTACTACACTACTACAGCAGCAACAGAGACCAACACAACTAGAATTTGACTATGCTAAATTTGGCTTATCACACTTTCTGTATTCTCTATATTCTACGGTTTCATTCCTTCGATTTTTGATGTGTCACAAACAGCTGATGTGACGTCACTTTGATGACATTTCAAACAAAAAAATAGGGAGGTACGTGGGATTTTTTGGATATTTGGGGTGAGGATTTCAATAGTCAGTATAGTCAATATTGTAAAATTAAAATTGGTGGATGTATTGTGAACATTTTTTAAATCGTATTTAGTATTTTTATGAAAGCGCCTTACAAAATGTCAGCGGTCCCAGTCGACGGGTTCTCAGGCAGTATTCAAATATATGGAACAAGGGAATTATGTAAGAGGAAGGGGTGTCCTGATTAGTCCCACTTTCGGCTTAAATCTACAATTTTAAAAAAAAAATGCTGTGTACTAAACTCTAGCTCTCTATGTGCACGCTAATATATACCTAAATTACCTACAAAGGGTAATTTAAAAAGAAATAGAAATTATTCATATATATGTAGGTATAAGGTAATCATGCTTAAAACATTGTTAGCTTATCTCCCTGCAAGGCGAAGAAATTGCTATCAGCAATTTCTTCAAATTCTTTCGCAACAAATATCAAAATATTTTCCCACAAAATGACTTTGGAAAAATAAAAGCTTTAAATTTCAACCCAAGTCTTTTCAATAGGAAAAAGCCTTCAGTAAGATTTGTCAAAAATACAATATGTATGCGCGTATGTACATACTTATCGAGCACATAAATTTTACTCGGTGAACATTGAAACAATCAAGTCTTCACCGAAAAAACTTTCATCAGCATATTAACGCGAGCTGCATACATTGTGGGTGGAATAATGTATACACCAAAGGCAAGACGATGGCTTGATATTTATGAAAATATACTTCAAGCCATCGTCCGTCGCGATAATTATGGACATATTAAAACATGTCCAACGAAAATAATTTTCTCAGGATAGAAAAATGATAACTAAGCATTTTTTCTACCCTGAACGATGAGACTTGAGATTTGAAAAATAAAGATTGTCACGCGTCTCCTTTTTTAAGTTGTGAGATCTGAGTTCTCCTGAGCAGGGCTGTCGCGTAGAAAAAGTTTTAATTTTGCAAAAGAACTGATCATGGTCGTGAGGTACTTTCGGTTGGCACAGGAATATAAAGTGTGTTGGAATACAAAAAACAGGTGTTCTGCAATTTTAAGTTGGAAATAATAAAGTGAAAAAAATAAAGTTAGAGTGTTCTTAATTGAATTCCCCCGAATATATGCATATCAACACTGGAGGTTAAAGTGCGGTATTTTAGGCACCGAATATAGAACAACACGTTCTGGAGTTATCGTTAGGATGGACGAACGGATAGACATACGGGCGGGAAAAATTAAAGTAACTTTTAATATCTTTGTTTGGGCGTCCAGCTGGAATGACAAACTTAGTATGCTCTATGAGATTTCATCTAGGGTATAAAAGGTGATTTTCTTTTTAATTACAATGTTGAAAAAGATTGGATTCACCAAAAATTGTAGCTGGCCATGCCGATATTGGGTAAGGCAAGTGACAGTTTGAAAATTTGGAGATATGTCAGAATCAATAATCAAATCTACTCAGATACTTTTGCGATTCCAGACAACTCGTTTCTGTCTTAATGCATGCACTGGAGATTGCTCCACCTTAAACATGCTTTTCCATCACCAAACTAAATGTGGAACTTAAGTCCCAGAATGGTCCTAAACTTCATTAACAGTCTAAACTAGGAAATAAATTGAACCGGGATTCACAATAGACCTTTGAGGTCGCAGTGAATGCGAAGCCAACGCCTGTACACCCCTGCACAAATCTAATCTGATCTAATGCATGTGTAAGTTTATCATCAACATAGAACAAGATCTCTGCACTAAAATTAGATACTATATCTTTTTCTGTAATTATGTTTTGTTATATTTGGCATAGATGGGTGCATTTACGCGAAATTGAACATCAAGGATCTACCAAACTTAGGCCAATTAGAAACGTACCCTATATTTCCATGGGTCCAAACTAAGTATCTGACTAAGTCATCTAAATACCCAACCCCACAAATTCGCTGCCAGTAGCTGGAGTCCATAATTATATCCAACAATCGAGCATTTGGAATAAAATCATAAAGTAAGTTTGACATTTTGTTCGAAAATTAAGGGCAACATTTTTGTCATAATACTTTATGGGTTAAGTTTGTGCTTTGGCATTTAGAATATCAGTGATTTATCACTACTTCGATAATGAAATAATTCTTTTTATGAATATTCTCCTGTTCCCAAATAGTACATACAAAATTACAGATATAGCTAGATATAACTTACTTCATTTTGACGCTGCTTTTGAAGATGTATTTCGTAGACAGAACTTTGTATGTAATGTCGTCTTTTTTTTACCACACAAAAATAAAATAAAAATTCTGATAGCTCTGTGTTTAGACAGGCCCCGAACTAGGGAAGAAAAATACATATGTATGAATATTAACCATGAAATTAATATATTCTTAGTCTTATATTTAAAAATGATCTACTGGCGACTTAGCGCTGTACATAATTTTGAAATTCAGCAGTAAGTCACAGAAGAAAGGTAATGTAGGAAAATGTTTTTTAGTTCCTCAATTTTAAGAGTCAAATATAGCCAACACTGTTAATGTATATCTATCTGTATATATGTAGAACCTATGTGCTGAGAAAAAAAGGAAATAAATGAGAGCAAAATTTCTGCTTTAGGTCCAATTCAGGAATAAAAGTGAAAATAAAAGTACTTAGAATGGCATTGCAAAGGCTGTTTGGTCAGTTATCCATATAAATCACTACCTGAATATCTCCCTTGGTAGTTATAAGGGATTACATAATAGCTACAAATATCCTTTCTCCAGAGCTCTGAAGATGGGCAAAATATATCGTTTAGTAAACAAGTCAGTGTCTATCTCTCAAATATGTCTCTGATTCCTTTTTCTTTTTTGTATGCACTTCTCATGTTTGAACCATCAGTTGTATAAAAATACTAGCTTTTCAGAAAAATGTGTGACGTGTAACTTACCCCAATGAAATAGACTGCGTTTCGGAAGATTAATTGCTTTAAAGAACTTTCTCTGTTCCATGTTATCAATAAGCTTTTTTTGAATGTCAATTGAGTGAAAACATGTTTGAAATGAGTTCTGCCTGCTAAAATTTATTTCAACTTGTGTTTTCAATAAGCCACCCGAACAAGCACAAATGAGAATCAGATTGATAGCAAAATACATGAAGACATCTGAGTGATTTGTCAGAAAGTAAATGGAGTTGAAAATGTGGACGATATTCTTGGGATAGCATTAGAGAAAACGACGTGATGGCACAAAGCCAGGTTGAAGTTATTTTGAAAATTGTTGAGAGGAATATTTTTACATCTCTTGGATCAGCCAAGGGATTATTTAGAAAAAAACCATTCGAGTATAGGTGAATGCAATATTAACAGTAAAAAAGCTAGAATTGGTTTAAGACCAATTCTTTCGATATGCTAGATGTAATTTCGTATGGTCACCGCTCTGTGCAAGTTTGATTGCTGAAATTGTTTTGCGCTTATACCTATTTCGATAACGGTTCGGCGGAGAGTAAAAATAATTTGGAATTTTCATAGGTTTATATAATCTGAAGAACATTTCAATACAATAGAAACGTCTAGAACTGATCGTTTTCACAGTATATACATATATGTAAAAAACCTCAATTTCTGTCTGGCAAGACCATACAAATTTTGAGGAGATGAGTCATATAAGTTAGCACGCAATTACAATAACTTTTCCTTAGAAAAATATGGAGCATCGCATTACATCCTCACACAGCAATACAACAGCGGCACGTTGGAATGCGTTGACAGGGTATCTTCGTTCCCACATAAATTATGTTAAGTGAACGTTTTTAGCAACTAGGGAATTTTACATACAAGCTTTTTGTATTGATTGTAATTACGCACAGAAGCATTGATTTTATACATATAGATATGCCACTGCCGCGCACAATATGTTGTTACCTCTTCTCACTGAGTCGCCACTGTAGTACTGCTCTGTAGTCCGCCATCTGTTAGCAAAACTTGGCGAATATGAGGATAATAAGTTGTCTTCGATAATAAATAGCGCCATATCACAGCAAAGAATCTAATCTAATTTTGTTTTCTCCGTCTTTCTTTATCTTATGATGTGGAAAAAATCTGTAATAAAGAAATTTAAACGCATATCTTGATTATTACCAAGATGATTTGAAGGATTTGGCAAATGTGTATGATACGTGATTTAAGTGAAAAGAATTTCATACTTCGCTTTCGCACCAGAAAGTTGGAGAACAGACAAAACTCTTATCTAGGCACTGCGAGCTTCCAAGGAATTTTCGATAAAATTTCTGCAATCTGCATTTTCATATCTGGTTGTTGACTGGTACATTGATTTTTCGTGAATACATAGTTTGAAATATTTTCCGCCAACCAATTTGTCTCATTTGATAAAATTTCTTAGAATTTTTGGTTCGGATCGAGGCATACAGAAAGCAATATCTTACGAGCGTGAACGTTATTTTTTTTTATACCCTAGATGAAATCCAAAGGGTGTACAAAAATTCTCATTCCGTTTGTAACACATAGAAATAAATGATGTTAAGAGCAAATGGATTGGACCCATGCATAAAACTAAAAGTAATTTTGATTTTTGAATGTCTGTCTGTCTGTCCGTCCTCACGATACTCGAGAACGCGTGTACTTAGAAAGCTGAAATTTGGCACATAGGCTTTTAAAAAAAAAGCAAAATTAGGTTTGAAAATGGGGCAAATCGGGGTAACTCCTTCGTACGATTGCCATACAATAATTTTCATTTTTCAGGACATATTTTGACATTGCCGCGTCAATGTAGAGCCTTGAAATTTTGTACATATTGTTTTTGATAAAACCAGTAAATACAATTTGAAAAGCAGACCAAATCGGGCAACTCCTTGGTGTTGCCATATAAAAATTTAGGATTTTTACGTATCCTGTGAAAACCATCAACCCTGTAACGGTTTTAATGTACTGGAAAGTTCTTCAGAATATGAAATCCTACAAAGTTGGTTATAATCATATTTGCTGCTCGACGAACCGTTCTAGAGATATATTCAAAAACCTCTTCAAAACTCAGATGCGCAGATGTGTGACTATACAAAATTACAAACGAGCATTCATCTAGGATATCATAAGAAGACCAATTCTAACTTTTTTACTCGTTTCTTATAAATTACTGGAAATTTTTCTTCAGAATTCTTATGCATTATTGATTGCCTAGATCGATCTAATAAAGTTGAATTGATTCGGTTGCTCCCAGCGCCTGAGCCTAGATAGAATATTCTTTTGATTTAGGGATGCCTCCAAAACAAATGAGGGAATGAGGAGGATGGGGCAGGAGCATATGGTTCAAGACCTCGGGTTGACATATATGTAATTGAGCTACAAATTAGGAAAACTATCAAGAGAACCCAAAAGGAACAAAAATATCTATAATACCTTTTCTGACTGCATAGCTGCATTACTGGCTTTTCAATCAAATAGATTCAACTCCATACTGATTTGGGACTAGCCTGCTGGAGTTAACTAAATTAACGCGCTCCAATTTATTTGCACAAATTATGGGTGCCTTTACACTGCACTATCGCAGACAACGGGATAGGGGTCCAACTAGCCAGGAAAGGATCAGAAATGGAATTCCTACAGCCAATAACCTTCACTTACTCTGCCTGATGAGAGGGGTTACGTTTTCCTGTGCCCATTCCGTTACACAGGTGAAGCAAGTAGTTTTTAAAATGATTTTGGTTCGATCTTTTTGTTTTCATCTATTTTCATAAGCACCAAACAATATCAATTTACTATTTCCAGACAGCTTCCTCATTGCTGGCACCGTTCTAGACGTTTTTCTTCGTTAAAAGCCAACGTCTTGTCGGCCGTACTCTCACACATTTAGTCCCTATCAAACTCCAATCGATTTGGTTATTGGACAATCAACAATCATACTAGCAGCAAGAAAACTGTCTGGGAATAATGAAATTATATTATTCAATGTTTATATGTATTTAAAAACTAATTAAAAGAAAGAAAAAAATCGAACTAAATTATTTTGAAAACAGCTTTGTTTACCTGTGGAACGGAATGGACATAGGTAAATGCAACCCCTCTCACCAAACAGATGGGCCGCATGCCTATTCAAATGGTGACGCTTGCAGCTCTCGTATTATATGTAAGAATTCTTAATGATCTACAACTGGCTGCTGCTGTTGACGCGTTGGCTGAAAGGAGGCATTGAAAAATTGATGCGATTTTGAAATTAGAATAAACCATTCCTAAATTTCAAAATAAATTATTTATTTACCTAAGGTATCTATAATATATATAAGTTACTGAAATATGTGTCAAACGAAATATGTATTAAATTACATATGCATTAATTTAAATAATAATTTCTTGTAGAACAGAGGGAATACATAAATCAACAAAAAAAATCTCTTATGAAAGTACTTCTCTATACAGGGTGTTTCCCCTTAGGAGGTCCATAGAGCGGGAGGTGATAGTACTCACCTAGACGAACCAAAAAATTGTATGGCAGGGGGGGGGGGGGGGGGCAAACTATCAACCGTTTAGGAGTTACAGGAGTGATACATAAAAAAAGCTAGGTTTTCACAAAACACCCTGTATATTAAAAACTACAGGGCGTATGGTCACAGTTAACCAGCCCCGTATCCCTCTCCCCTCAGAAGTTATGAAGGTCTAAACTAAAAATTTCGGATTTTCTTTCCCTTTTTTTTACTTTTGACCTCTATTCTTTTTGCAAAATGGTCGTTAACATAACTTTTTTTTATAAAAACTGTAAACTGTAGACTCTCCTCTTTAATATGACCTATTACAGCCAATATGCTATCTGAAGCCCTTTAAGAGTTATTAGCTCTAAACCTATTCTCAAACCTATTTTCAAACCTATTCTCAACGATAATTTGTTCCCTTAGCACGTCATTTTAAAAAATATCGTCTTTTTTCGGTGTGACCTGAATAGGTTATGAGTTAATAACTGTTTTAACGGCTACAGTTAACACATAGAATGTATAGGTCAACTTAAAGAGGAGAGTCTGCACTTTACAGTTCTTATAAAACAAAGTTATATTAACGACCTTTTTGCAAAAAAATAATAGAGGTCAAAGTAAAAAGAAAGGAAAGAAAATCCGAAATTTCTAGTTTGACGTTCATAACTTCTGAGGGGAGTGGGGGTACGGGGGCTGGTTGAGCTGTCGTTGGAAAGGCCATGAAGTTCTGCATACAGTGAGCCCTTAACTGTGACCATACGCCCTGTAGCTTTTAATATACAGGGTGTGTTTTGTGAAAACCTATCTTTTTTTATGAATCACCCTGTAACTCCTAAACGGTTGATATTGCCCCCCCCCCCCCTGCCATACAATTTTTGGTTCGTCTAGGTGAGTGCTATCACACGTCCCGCTCTACGGACCTCCTAAGGGGAAACACCCTGTATATATATCTCATAAAAAACAAATTCATTGAGTAAAAATCGGAAATTCCTTTGAATTCCTTTATTACATTTTTTCCGCATTCCTAGACATTGTTAGATAGGGAAGAAGAAAAAACATTTGTTATCGAAGATAACTTAATATCCTCATATTTTACATCTGTAAACAAGATTTCAGTCATTGGTACATGTAAGGCCATCTGTCGAGAAGAGGTAACAGATTTGGTGGCATATCTATATGTATAAAATCAATGACAGAAGTCAGTCGTATTCGAGACTTCATTAAATTTGGGTTAACCCGTCGAGAGGTCCGGAGGAAGTTTTTTACAACTTGTGTGAGCTCATAATTTTGTGAGTACCTTGCGCTTCATGTAATTCCATAAAAATGGCAGGCTGAATTGGTTCAACTAAGTTTCAAACCTATTGTATACTTGTACTTGTGTACTTGTATATATTAGAAACGAGATAAAGACGAAACCATTGTATGTGTTTTTAAGTCAACTGCCAGTCACCTTGAGACAGTCGTTTGACTGATATATACATATTTTTATACCCCAATGAGTTCTATTATTTTATTTTTTCAAATTAACGATTTTGTTTTCCAGTATATAATGGTATTTGTTGGGATGTTGTGAACTTAATACATTGCGCGGAGCAAAAACGTAAGGCCGATGCAAATTGTTGGGATTATATGAAGGTTGAAATGTGCCGAAAACGACGACGATCAGGTAGATGTGGTTCCTTACGAAGCTGCTGCTGCCATTAATGCCCTTCCAAATGTTGAGCCTGATGATGCTAACTTTTTATCCAAACATGGCAAGAAATGGTGTGAGGATCGCCCACCGAGTAGTCGAATATATGCTCATAAAATTATCGACTACAAACAAAGCAATTCAGGCCAATCGAATAAGACGATTTATGATTCGCTGTCAATGTTTCGTTCTCTGATCACCGAAAAAATTGCACACATTATCATACGCGAACCGAATCTAAGGCCAACCAGGTAGCAGCTACATGAAATCAAAAAAATTCCACTGGGCAGATGTAATGGAAAACATTGACCATGAAAGGTTTTGATGAATTTGTGGCGATAATTTTGTATGCTGGGCTGATACAATCCGATATCGAGCTATCACACTCAACTTATGCTCCAATAATAAAAGCTGCTTTATAGCATGATCCTTCTGTGTCCATTGCAATATTCATTCGGTTTGATAATGCAAATTCACGACCGCAGAAGATTACTCACCAGCAAAACTGTTACAGGTAACTTTGGAAGCAGCTTAAATTACTCCCAGCTGCCTGTGGACGAACAATTATTTTCATATCGAGGCCACACAGATTTTACACAATATCTTACGTCTAAACCGGCCGAAAGTAGAATAAAAGTATGGTGGTTATGTGACTTGAAGTCTTTGTACCCGATGGAAGCCATAATTTATGGTGGAAAGGTGCCAGGTTAAGAACGCAAGATAAAACAAGGTCAGAAAATCGTGGTTGATTTGATTGGAAAATAGCTGGGTATCGGTCAAACCGTATTTATCGACAATTTCTTTCAACGTTGGAAGGGCAACGCTATCGATGGAACGAAATCTTCTTTTGTTGAACCATAAGCGCAAACAAACCATTCGATCCACCTGAATTTTTGCAAAGCGCTCCGCGTCCTTTGTTGAGCTTACCATTTATATTCTACAATGGCAATGTTTCATTGTGTTCATATGTGCCTACGATCAACAAATCGTAGGCCGCTTTCAATGTTATAGAATATGATTCCTATTGCTACATTGGCTGAATATATAATGCACAAAACTATGCAGATATACAGCATGTTTGTCCTTAGGAGATTAATAGAGCAGGAGTTGATAGTACTCACCCAGCCAACCCAAAAATTGTTTGACAAAAGGGGGATGGGAGCATATCAACCGTTTTGGAGTTACAGGGTGTTTAAAAAACTAGCTTTTAACAAAACACCCCTGTGTCTTAAAAAGTAAAGGGCTTATGGTCATAATTAAGCTCTCATTGTATGTACAGCTTTATTTCCCTTCTAACGACTGCTCAACCAGCCCCGCAGCCTACTCCTCTCAAGAGTTATGTTTGTATAAACTAAAAATTTCGGATTTTTATAGGTGTTTTTTTTTTTAATTTGACATCTATTATTTTTGCAATAAGGTCGTTAGGACCTATACTCCTCAGACTCATATAAAACAACAAATGTAGATATAATACTGTAGTTATTCCTTTAAGAACTACATTTTACCCGCTCCTTTTCTGTTAAAGAGAGTAGAACCTCTCCAGCACTATATCAAGTAACTCCATGTTTCAATTTGCTGGCAGAGGACAATTTGAAGAAATAACCGATCGGAGTTCAGGAGGGTGATTCTGATCTTTTGTCGTACTTTAATGTCAAAATATACGCGTAAGCGAAATGAACTTTTCTACTGATTTTTTCGTATTTTTATTTAGTTCAGTAAGCCCTGCATTACGTAGAATGAACTGAAAATGACACTTCACATTACAAAGTCAAAATATTATTTCGAACTTAGGAACTTGTATTGCTCTAATTCGGTGTAGAATATCCATTTACCACAGTATAAAATTTTTGTCACAACTTCGGAAGCAGTTGACAAATTTGTCGTACTTTTAGGCGTGTATGCTGACATTAATTCATTGCAAATTCATTTTAGTTTATTTTGTGGTTGATGAAAAGGATAAATTAAAATGAATATGGTGAATATAACGGTACGACAAATTTGAGGTGAAATATCAAAATATGTTACTAAAATATACGCCTAAGCTACGACAAAGAGATCAGAATCACCCCCCCTGGTTATGGCAGCAGATACTCGTGAGAAGTTAATGCGAATCAACTTCGAAGTAGAAATAATTCTGGCTAAAATAAAATTTGATTTGAGGAGGCGGTGGTTTCGAACGATGAGGAATTTAGGCATAGTATTGAAGGAGATTATATGGGCAATACAATCCTAGTGAACATTGTCCATATCATCAATAATGTGTTAACTTCTTGAGGTCCTTTATTCGGATAAATTTCGAAGCATACTGTCCGAGCTTGCAAGCTTGTGCGACCCATTTTGGTTATTAAAACCACTAATCGGCCTAGGAAATATTATTATGTAAGAGCTTTGGATACTCCAGTTAAAATGGGATCAACTATTACCATCAAGGCTTTCTGCGCAATGGTGCTGTTTTCGAACTCAACTTTTGAAAGAGATTAATAGTCAGATTTAATGTATCATATCCAACCATACTAGTACTCTTCACCCATTTCTATTATACGTTTTCATGGACGTGTCACTTGGTGCATACGGTGATGATCTCTTTATGCATTGATTTATTGATAAATTACCTATTCGATTTATAGAATGAATAGAAAGATGCGTTCAAGTCTGTAAACGGAACGAATTTTATTGGTAAAAATGTCAGAGCCGCTACTCCGTGTAGGCGTAAGGGTAGCAAAATAATGCACAGAATAAATCTATGTGAAATTATTTGACTGGTGCTGCTACGTGTAGGCAGGAAGGTTGAATAAATAAAAGTGTAGCAGCGTGCTGCTGCGTGTGGTGCTGAACAAATAAACACAATAAAAGTGTTGCAGTGTGCATGGGCTTGCAGCGCGTTAGGCTGGTTAGTGTATTCAAGTTGACTCTGAAACAGAAAGAGACTCTTATAATGAGGATAGGACAAATATTTTCAGATTAATCTCGGAACAGAATTATTCTTCTGTAAAAGGAAAGGAATAATTTCAGATTAATCTCTGTACAGAATCATTCTTGAGTTTAGGTGAGGGCAGGAGAGTAGCAGATTAACCTATACGGCAGAGTTATTCTTCTGCTTAGATGAAGCAGGAGGATAAGAAATGATAGGAAACTTTCAGATTAGTCTCCGAAATATGAAATATAGAATTAATCTTCTATAATAGAGGTTGGGAATAATATTCTGGTTTCTCGGATTAGTATCCGAATAAGATGAACTCTGAGCTAAGAGTGATTTTCTGCTGCAGCTCATCGGCTTTTTATAGCCGCTGATATCAAGTTATGTTTCTGGTCTAAAATGTGTTGCCCTGGCAAGGCTTGCTTCGATGCCTTAATGTATCACAGCCAGCTGGCCTACGTAATGTCATAAAGCTGTCATTAAAAACGTAAACATAAGGAGATATGTAGGATTTAAGGTAAGTTGATGATATTTTTGTATATTTTGTTAACATTATTAATAGTTTTATATGTTTCACTTGATGAGCATTGTGCGAAAGGCACTGGAACGTAGCTGGTTCAAAAGGGGGAAGTTCTGGCTATATATAAGTGTTTTCTATTATTAACTGTTTTGAAGTATAGATTCTTTTTGTTATTTTTTGTTTCTTTTTAGGGATTATGTTTAATGTTCACGGATGTAAATTGGGAGTACGTCGGAGGAGTAATGAAAGGATTGAACACTGATCTTTGTATATTGCGATGCTTATCCCGAAGATCTGGTTTCTGGCGTATCTCCTCTATCAATATCATTTTTCCAATTCATAATTTAAAAGTTTGGCCCAATATCGAAAGCACTATACGCTTCTAATTTTAAGTGCCGTACGACAATTTGACAGCTCGTGTGGCAATACAGTTGTCCAGCACTCTACAGTTCGCTGTGTCTTGAACGGAGAACGCCAGACCAATTCGCTTTGTGAAAAACTTGTCCCAGGATAAATGACATTACAAATTATTTTTTTCTTCTTTCAGTTCATCTGACCCTTTTAAAGTCTGCTTGGAATAGTCAGGACTTTCCTCCAACTGTTATCTGAGGAATGAGCTTTTTAGGTATCCTGCAATTTTCTTACATATATTTTTACAGAATAACTTTTAGTTATGAAGTCAATTCTGAAGACTAATAACTTGATTAACTTATTTAAAGAAATATATATATATATATAATATATTATATATATATATATATATATATTATATGCCTATTTATAAACATGTAATGCCTATTTATAAACATGTAATTCTAAAACTTAATACCAAAAATGTTCTTAAAGAAATCACAAAATAAAGAGTTTAAATATTACTAATTATTTGCATACATATACATTCATTTATATACATATCAATTATTTGTTTAAATGCAAAGTGACAAAAAACTTGCAAGCTACTGAAAAACATTTAAACTTCAGCTCATATCATGAATAAATAAGCTAAAATAAATAAATTTTTCTTTCTATTTCTAGGAAAAATTTCTCCGCAATAAGAAAAATTATCCTTTCGCGTCGTCGCCCCGTCTCGACAGTTTTCATTATAACAAGTCATTCCCAGCTTCATTATGTTTTAAAACCTAAATAAGTATCTTGGATTGGTTGGTTGATAGCACAGGAGTTACAACATACACGATACCTTCTGTGAATAGCCAACATTACTGTTCCGAACAGGAATCAAGATCTGAAAAGGAACAAAATAGTTCTATTTAAACCTAACAAAAGCGTCATTTAACTACGTACCTGACTACATAATTAACTCATTTCTCGGCAGCTGTAATCTTTTATTGCTGCGTGTGTTGTTGTTTAGCACATACTTCTCACGTCTGTTGATTTGGAGAACCTGAGAAAGAAGTCGCATCCACCACCAAGAATCAAATCCTTTTTAATAGTCGTAAATTAATCTTACCTGACTAATTAATCCCACGAACATGAAGATTGTGTCCTTGGAGGCCCGTGCATGTAATCCACTGTTATACTCTAGAAGTAATTAGCTCTACTCTGCAAATTGTCATCTTTTGAAATGAAAGTTTCATACTCTACACACTTCATTGTTAAGTGTTCTAAGATTGATTACCTGTGACGGTATTCCAATCTCAGCACAACAAATCTTTCGAATCACTGATTCTATATGAAGATATAAATAAGTCCAGCAAAACATCAACAATTGCTGCTGTCAACTCAACTCAGCTGGACAGCAACAAGTATATACAAAACGGAAAGAGATAAGAGAAATTCTCATTACGAACCACGTTCCGGCGTGATTGTTTCCACTGAAGCATTGCGTGAGGCATACACGCTACTAACAGGCATTCGAGTACACAAAGCAGTAAACAGATCAAAAATATGAGACAAATTAAAATTCCCAGTTCTAACCTGCAACACGAGCAGCAGACGAACTCCGACAATTACATAAGGAGTTACTGCGCAGCAGAATATTGTGACGGAACATCTAAGCACAAGGGCCGCAATTCGCGCGTGCTGCTTCCCGCTACGTCTAAGTCAGCTGAAGGTACTGGTTTTTAAGAATGTACAAATTATTCCGGGTAAGTAAACTTTCCCTTTTAACAAAAGGTGAAAGTTTTATTTGTTATTGACATTTAGACTACATTGGATTAGAAATAAATCGAATTTACTCAAAACATTTTATATATTCATAAGTTGAGTGCAGCTTGTTAACAACAATAACTAAAATGGTAGCACTTTATGAACCAATGATGAAGTGCAGTTGCTATGCAAGTTATTACTATGCCAATATTGTTGCCACGCGCCGTTGACTACCGTTCTTTGGTGCCGTGCGTAAACTCTGGCTATAAAAACAGCAGTTTGACTTGATTCGATCTCTTTTGTGATTTAGCAGTGCAGTAATTAACTTGGCGATTTATTCCTTTGTGTGATTTCCTAGTGATTTTTCCTAGTGTTATATTTATTACTTTGTTTAACTGACGGCTAAAATAAAATATCCTTATTCTGAGTTCCGACTAGATTAAGGAGTTTATTTTAGATAGCGATTAAACTAGAGGTTTTTTATTGTGGGTAGCGACTGCAATAAAAAAGATTACTAACAATACACTTTATTTCTGGTCTCGACGGACATAAAGAATCTTTCTTCGGGTCCCGACTGAAGTTAAGATACATACTAACACTCACTTTTAGCCGGGTCTCGACTGACTTAAATGACTGAGATAATATATTACTAACAAATCACTTTATTGCGGGTCTCGACTGTATTAAAGTTCTTATTGCGGGTCTCGACTGTAATAAGACAATTACTATAAAACCACTTTATTGCGGGTATCGACTGTCATAAAGAGTCTTACTGCGGGTACCGACTGTAGTAAGACAATTACTAATAAAACTACTTTATTGCGGGTATCGACTGGAAAAAAGAGTCTTACTGCGGGTATCGACTGTAGTCAGACAATAACTAACACAAACACTTTATTACGGGTCTCGACTGTAATATAGAGTCTTACTGCGGGTCTCGACTGTAGTAAGAAGATCACTAACACAAAAAACTTTATTGCGGGTATCGACTGTAATAAAGAGTCTTATTGCGGGCTTCGACTGTAATAAGACAATTCCTAACAAAACAACTTTATTGCGGGTATCGACTGCAATAAAGAATATCCTACTCCCAAACCTTAATCAAATAAAAAGTCAAGTAAATCAGCTGCTATATATCGATCAGTGAGTACAAGTCAATTGCTACAGTTGTATAAAACAAATTTATAAATAAATCATTTATTAAACATTGGTTTCAGCTTTTTATATTATAAAATATGTAAATATATATACATATCTTGTAATTCTCAAGTTATAGTATTTATTGAACTTGAAACATTTAGTGCAGTGAATACACGAATAAATCCACTAGCTTTATATCAGTGGCATATTTTTCACCATACTCTTCATTTATTGCATGTACGCTCTAACTACGGGCAGTCCAATTACTAATTACCCCGAACTGGCATATCTGTACGTTATAATTAATGCTCTCGTCTAATTTTGTCCATATCATCTGGCCCAAATCAATAATCTGCTCTCACATCCATTCAAATTTTAGTGAATGGCCGGCATTTTTGGCAACTATGATATGAATATGTTTATACTTATAAAAGATAATCATCTTCCTCCGTAGCGCTGGCATTTAGGAAGAATTGAAGAACTTTTCATGGCGTTTCCTGTTCATTGATTTAAGGACTTATCAATATTTCAAGGAGAATTCAATAAGCTTCATTATGTTCTAAATTTATAAGAACATCTAAGCCCGTCCATTAGCAAGTTTTTATTTCAAGATTATCCTTGTAAAGCCACATGTGCACATGATTATCGTGGCTTTTATAATGTGGTTAAGACACATTAATGAGTTCAAGAAGTAAAGACATCTGTCTCTCAGAGGTAAGATCATTCGCCTGGAAAGCGGCAGGTCCAGGCTTCAAAAACCAGGCGAGGCGGTTGTTTTTCTCTTGTGTTTAATAATTTGATTTGGAGTCCTTAAAATAAAAAGTTTTTCAAAAAATTCTTCGAAAACGATATCCCGTCTCTGCCTTGTCATTGTTCACTCCAAAAAAGTAGTAAAAGCGAAAATACTGCAAACTGCATCATTGCTTTGTTTCGTCAACATATTGGGTGCACGTGCTATTATTAGCCTCTTTTGAATCTTTTATTAGCCATTATTCTTTAAGATATTACCCAATATCTTGAATTCATATCTCTGAGTTCGAACGATTCGGCTATACCTAGCTTGAATGCAAAAATTTCTTTTCCCAATAGCATTCAGGGCTCAATTTCTGGGAGCAATTTCGTTTATCTATAAATTATTAAGGTAACAATAATAAAGAATACGATATGCAATATATTCCGGTGAATGTGAATGAATATATTGCCCGGCACTGCATGTGGTTCGTTTTGCAAAGCTCTTGACTTGAGATATTTATATTACTTTATTATAATAAAGAATTGAGTCTGACTAAATTTCTCTTATAATTGAGCCAGTTGAAGTTCATATTGACGGGTTAGGAATGTTTGTGATACTCTTCACAAGGCTTCATATAATCAGATAAGGTAGAGGCTTTTGGGAGTTAATTATATACCAATGTACCTTACGTTTTTGTTTAAGATGAGGAAAAAACCTGGGCAGAAATAATCTTACATATATTCATCATTGAGAGATTGTACAGAACTCTTCTAAATTTAAAATAATGTAACTAGAAGTGAAAATAACCATTCGAAATGAATGTTAATGTGGTATTCTTGAATCCGTGTGCGTCATTTTTGATAAATAGATATTGTCCAAAACAGAGCATTAAAGCTCATTGGCGTCGTATCAAAAATTTTTCATATCGTCTCACACGAACACCGCCACAATGTCGAATGTAATATCTAGCTTGATCCCTTGAAGATTAACTAAGAAAACTTTCTGGCTTACAGTGAAATTCCGTGATGTTTTTTTTTCTCCTGAACTGTACGAATGTGGAACAGTTAACCATCTTCCGTCTTTCGTTCAGCCTTACAACCTGTAAATCTCAAGAATGACATACATCAGAACCCCCTCCACTTTGTTATGACCCACAATCATATCTCAGCTATTAATTATTCTTACGTATGCATCGAATGAAGTGGCTTCACACTATACTTGAATTATATGTATTTGTGATGGCTTTATTTATAGTTAAGAAAGCCCTGACTATACTGGCTTCATCCGCTTCGTCCTTTCTTTGAAAACTAGTTCCTTTCTGTCTAATATAATGTATTAAAGAATAATCGTGTTGTACTTTTAAAAAATTTGGAAAATGTGTTGTATTTAATATGGCAAACTTTTCGATTTTGCATAATTATGCATTATATCCCAGGTTTTTATATTTTTGCCGGAACGCAAGAGATCAAAAGTACTCAGATTGATACTATAGTAATTTCATCTATTTGTCCGTTCAGTCTTTTTGGATAAAAATTCTTATACTCTGAAGCTATCATCCAAGATAAAACGGTGAAAGCCGAACTTAATTCAAAATTCAGGACATTTAAACTTTTTAAGTTATACCAATCCTGCTTGTCGATTATCCTAGATGTTCACAATAACCAATCCGTTGTTTAAATTTTTTATAGGAACAGATGTTACGTAATATTCTTCAATTATTCAGCGGATATGCAGTCAAAAATGTCATAACACTCCGGATATTGTATCTTCATTGGAAACTTAAAGCTCTCGGTAATAGAGAACATCGATAATGATTATAATGAAACATTCACTAAAATGAAAAATACTGCTATACATAAGATACGTATTACAAAATTACAAACATGGAAATTCACAAGCAGGGAAAGTTAAGTTTGGGGAGACCGGTTTAGAATTATTAATTTTTAATATGTTGATAAAAACTAAAAGGAAAACCTTTGTATAAAAGCAATTTCTCCTCCACAGATAACAGTAATTTACACTTATTCGTGGAAGGGAATCTCAAATCCATTAAAAATTAAGAATAAGATAATTCATGCTAAATCTGTTCCCTTCTGGATGAGAACGTTTCTGTAATTCTACACTTAATAATAACCTTTATTTCAGTTAGATCGTTTCCAGCACTTTAAATTAATTTACCCTGTTGTTTCTGTAAGGGTTTGGCGAAGTTATGTACCTTAAACGAAAATTTCTATGATTCCAGAGCTTTGATTATTTTAATGTGGTCTTTCTTCAAGTTTCGACTTAAATTCCATCCTTAATAAGCCTAATTTGTATACACCTCAGCATAAAATTGAGCGTGAAATAATCATCTCTGCAAGTCCGACAACTGGTGTTTTCCTTGTTTCCCCGCACTCTGTTTTGTAAGTAACTTTTTCAAAGAGCACAAGCTGAATTTCAGAATATCTCAGATGTTCATATTCCTCCCTCTTTTATCACCCTGAATTTGAAATTGTCCTGTTATAGTGTTCCCTATTTGTTTTCTAGGCAGTTCGACTGTTGTGATATTGCTGGCAAATCTTCCTGCCTTCCTCTCTGACTCGTTAATATTGAATAAGCTTTCATACTAGTAGGTTAAGAAAACATCTGGAGGGCTATAAGAGATAGATGTACATACATCGTCGCAAGTTATTTATCAAAACTATGTTGAGTACAGAATTTTCATATGAAAAATAAAAATCATGTAATCCATAAAATATTTCTATCTATTGAATCGTATATTCTCACATTATTGGTGCGCCATTTTAAGAACATTCTTGCAGAGCATTCAGCAATCACCATAATTTGCGAAAATGTTCATATTTTCTTATTAGATGATATTATATTATTAATTCAGGCTATGCTATTGGTGGTGATTATGAAATTATGGTAATTGCCATTTTATGAATATAACTGTAAATATGTATAAATTAGAAAGTTGGGCGATTCCTTCGTAAAATTCAGTAGATGAATATTCAAAAGGCTTGAGAATGAGTAGCACATGTTTAATTGTAGATTTGTAATCTGTATTGACCTTAGTACTTAGTTGTCATGTGAATAGCAAAACATAATAAACTACTTTGTGCGGCATAAGTGTATTTTTATTAGAACTCGAAAGTAGGCATTTTAAATTATAAAGTTAAATGTTGTTCGTTTGTAAGTCAGTCTGTGGCGACTAGACGACGTCAGGCGAGGGGTTTCCGACCTGGCGCAGCCAAATTAAATCTGCATGCTTTTCGTGAAATTCAACGAAGGCCACTTTGATAAGTAGAAAACGGTATGTGTAAGTAGGTTGTGAGATAGATTTAAGAAAAACAAAAATACTAAAGATTTATTGTTCAGTCAGAAGTTAATCAAAAAGGATCAAAATATTGTATAGATTTGAATTTTGATAAATATAAAATAAAACTAACGGCTAAAGATCGGAGAAATTTCCCCGACAATAAACCGCATCCTAATCAAATAAAGAAGTTTCATTAGATGTCTGGACTTTAATTGATGCCCGCATTTGTATCAACAAATATACTTTTCTTCCAGCGTCTGTCTTTTTCAGGTTCCACTGACAGGTCTAAACCGAGGAACTCCCTGAGACCTCACAGGCCTTCAATAGGAGAGGAATCAAACCCTGAACTGCTAGTGCTGGACGTGGTACAGTCCTGTCAACGAGTCGGCCTATCGGTATAATACCAGATATATCGATCTGCTTGTTGTCTTCCTGATGTGATACAGTTTGGTCAACAACTGGAATCAAATCTTGAACTGCTAGCACTGGACGTGATACAGTTCCGTCAACGACTCGGCCTATCGATATAATACCAAATATATCGATCTGCTTCCTGATGCGATACAGTTTGGTCAACAAACGTCGGCCTGCGATATAACATCAAATATATTTAGCTGCTTATTGTGTACGTGCCACCTCATAACGAACTGCACTGGCTACTATCCATAGAGAATCTCTCTAGTCCCAACGAGGATACCACTCAGGATGTCATAGGGACAACCTGTATTCTTTATCACCCCAACAATATAGATAGAAAGAAACCCATCTTCTTCTACGGAAGTGCTCTACCGGCTGTCATTGGGACAGTCCATACTGCCTTCCCGCAACTTCTATTTCTCCAGTCGTTCTCGTCTTACTTTCAGATCGAGAGGACTTTAGATTTTCACACAAGCTCGAACTTTGGATTCAATCCTACGATCCCGTGTCAGGAATATTTCAAGAGGCTATCGACGCACGTCGGTCTCAACTGGAGACACTAGCTACTGCGGTTAAGGATACACCCTTGACGCACTTGGCTGACCTGCTACAGAGTTCGTATAAAACAGCGTGGTCCTCACATACCACTATAAGTCTAATTTAGATTGCCAAGTCAAACAGACGAATCATGAGAAGGCGAATCATTCCGATTGTAAATTTCCACAAGTTTCACCAGAAATTAGAAACTTTAACACAAGACAATTTTATTGAATTACCTCATTGTACCTTTTTTATATCCGAAGGGATGCTTTAATCTTGCTGCCTTCTGTAAGTTTAGGATCCGCCCCAACCCAACCATTAAGAACTAACTGTGTAGACTCCCATCCTCAAGAATCGACCTTTATCAAGCAGTTTCTGTATCCTCAAAGACTGCCTTTGCACAAGCTCATTCCCAAGGACTGAATGTTCGGTGCTAGCGGCACATATTGTGCTTTCTAGCGCAAGTTGTAGGTTCCCGAGCAAAGTTCCTTAAACCCTGGAACTGTGGGACAAGAAGCTATTTCTCCAGGATTGTCGTCTAACACCGAGTCCTTAGTTTGTTGGAACTGGTGGGCTGCAGAAAGTTTTCTGCAGAGCAGGGCAAGCGGACTGAAGATAACATCTTCATCACACAAGACCACAAGCTCAAGGCTTGTACATCATATATAATATAAATTGGTGTTAAAATAGATGTATCCAAATAAATATAGTCATTATACATGGACTAGATATAATATTTCCTAAAAATAAACAAAAAAACAGAGAATCAAATTCACAAATGAAAAGATTCATATTACTTATCTAATTAAGTATCCTCAGAGCTCCTGAAAACTGCCATAATCATCCCTGGAATGTCCACCTTAGAAAGCACAAAGTATTATTAAAATAACTAAAAAAACAATAAATAATACAAAACTTCCCGAAAAGTTCACGTACCTCCGTATATTTGCAATTTGACATGTCATCAAATTGACATTACGCCAAACAGACAGTTTCACCGCAGCAATTGTTACAAACGTTGCTAGAGCAACACCTAGAGGAGTACATCTCATGATCGACCTCGGCATCTATAAAAAGGAGGCGAGCCGTAGTGAAATCACCCATTTCCAAGTATATTCTGGAACTTTAAAATTGACTTTGTTTCAAATTATTACCCTTTGGAATTAATCCAAAATATTATACAAATTGAGGTGGTAGACTTTAGTATTTCGACTACGAGTTAATCCTAAGTGTTGCACAAAGTGAAGTTGAATTAAGCAGTATTACATAGAAGTTAATCCTAAACAATTCAGAATCTAGGCAAACTTTATACAAATGTTAGTCCAGATCTATTAACAGAACTTAACTCTGCGACAATAAATACAGAATTTAATTTAGACAAAACTGGAATCTATTCAATCTCACACATAGCAGTAATCCAATTTACTGCACCCATAAGAGCATACAACAAAACATCACAAGTACTACAATATCCACTCCCACACGTAGCAGCATTCCAATTCATTGTACTCATAAAAGCGTACACGACAAAATGTCACAAGTGCCATTACTGCAGTCCCATACGCAGCAGCATCCAATTTGCTGCACCTTAAGGCACGCCCACAACAAACATCATAAGTCCATACCCTCACGTACCAGCTCACCAAAAAACTGCACACTAGTAGCAGGACAGATTTGTTACTCCTTCATCAAATCACGCATAGCAGCATTACAAGTTGCTATGCCTGTCAACTACAAATTTCATGTGAACAGCTTGACTGCCCTCACGTAGCAACATACGCCACTTCGGGCAACATACAATAATACTTGAAAGCAGACTAAATATTCTCTCACAGATCATCCCTCTCGTGCCAACTCACTCACGCATACTCTTCTTCATTTCAGGAGTAAAATACAAGGTAGAGGATACGCACCTGTCCACAACGTTGGCATTAAAATTATTATACAATAAAACCGGTGCTATTAAAGATACTGGCTGTCGTCACGGTTTTCGTCAATCCTCTTTTGTATAACCAGGATTCAAATTGCACTAGGCCGCGCACTCTGTACTCGAAGTGAGAGAGCGCGTAGGAGCTTATATAAAAACAAAAAAAAAATCGAATATTTCCTGTTTTATTGAGATTCATTATTTGATTTATTTTTTCAATGACATTTTCACACCTTGCTTTATATTCAGCTTTTCTTAATTTTCATTTTAAAGGATGCGTTTCCCTTAAGAACTCCCAACTTTGTCTTATACTTAACTTTATATTCAATTTTTCTTAGTTTTTTTTCAAATAAGGCTCCCGAACACCCGATTTTTTCAATTTCTTCCACGTAAGTCAAAAATAAACTGCACCTAAGATATTTTCAAAAACTTGTTTTTACCGCTGTCTCACAAAGTCGAAAAACCGTGTGTGAGAAAATGTGAAAATGTTGATGCAGTACCATTTCATCAAGAAACTGTAATCTGATATGCGCGTTATCGTCTTAAAAGCTTAATTTTAAGACGGCAATAATAATTGTATGTATGTACATGCAATGTGGAGGATTGAGTAATGTATGTACGTACTTGTAAACTGGAAGAATTACCCTAGTAGAAATTGCTCACAGTTATACCTTGTCTCCTGCTCCGCAAGGGGCAGTTATTATGTAAACCAATACTAATTTCACTTAAAAGTATCAAGTTGTGTGCAATTCATCAAGTAAATATATAGAAAATTAAGTCCCGGTGAGCCTCCTGATGAGCATTCATTAAATCTCATCGAAGGGTTCATTGGATAGCATGAAACTGCTCCCTATATACAAAACCAGCAATTAATAAATATTTATTATTGTCATCACCTTGTCAGATGACATTTCTACTTGGAAAATTTGAATTAATTTATGTATTTATTTAAGTTTTTAAATTAATTTTTTTATTTGTTTTTCGCGGCAAGACTGTCGCCGGTATGCTGAAAAAGACGTTATGCCCAAATTGATTAAGGCCTAAGCGTCTTAGAGTTTGAATTCGGAAAAAAATATGAAATCAATCGTAAATGAAGATTATCATTTATGAATTCATCATGAGACTCATTGACATGCTCATTAATAAGCTCATCATGATACTCATTGATATGCTCATTATTAAGCTCATCATAACACTCATTGATATTCTCATTAATAAGCTCATCGTGACACTCATTGACATGCTCATTAATAAGCTCATCGTAACACTCTATATGTACTCATCGGAGTGCTCATCTATAATTGTAAAATGCTCAAAAGAGAAGCAAAGTATGCATTTCGAAATAAGTGAAAGAGATGCAATATCTCATGCACACTATCTGTGAATAAGTAAATAAATGAGTTTTTTCCCGGTTTGATTCAAACGCGAATAAATTTCATTAGTACGTTCATCTGATTGCTC
Source organism: Dioctria linearis (assembly GCA_963930735.1). Classification (NCBI taxonomy): domain Eukaryota; kingdom Metazoa; phylum Arthropoda; class Insecta; order Diptera; family Asilidae; genus Dioctria; species Dioctria linearis. Next base: position 153,750,906 of record OZ005744.1, on the reverse strand, counting down.
ATGATCAGCTCATTGATGAGCTCATCATAATATGTCTACCAGGGTAAAGCATTATGTGCATATGTACATGCGAACTGGAATAGGACACTGTATGTATATAGGTAAGGTAAGTAGGAATAGCGTGTGAGTGGAATGTCTGTATGATAATAAAATGCAATTTATGCTTAATTGCATTTTGTATAATGTGAAAGAGTGAATTTGAATGAGACTAGAATTGAACTGAAATATTTTTGGTATTCAGTATCAAATTGTGATAAAGCAATATATTGTATAGGACAATATATTGATGTATGTATGTACTTAATGGTTGTGGTAATCTGTGGGCATCTGAGTCCAACGATATGAATAGCTCGATATGAAAGAAGAGAAGTGCATATCTGGAAATGTTTATCACATTTACACGCCAATCTTAACAAGTTCATTAATTGCCATCGTATCGTTCAATATTTTGTAATTTGTTAATATTATTAGCAAAGCAAATCATAAATAAAACATAATCAAACGGGGACTAAAATATTTCACTGTTCATGGAATTTTTTGTTTAAAAATGTCTTAAATATTTTCCATGTTCACTTTTTTGGTGCAACTTTTCTCATGATGCCATAAGAACGTGATTTGCTTGCGTAATGGTTAATCTGGCCCAGTCTACTACTCCTCAATTAGATCGTAATTTTTTGTCATTTAGATACATAATGCTATTAATATAAAAAATTGAAATTTCTTTTGCAATAACATCCTCTTCAATTTTTCAAAATTATTCACCAGTTATTTGGTACTAGATTTCTGATTGAATGCCTGGTAGTTAAAGCTATGCTTGAGGCGTATAATCGATTCCATTCTATATATAATTTTTTAATTTCCTGTCGTCTAATTCAACAAATGCATACCGTGGATGGACTAAGTTTTTTGAAGTTTAGAGTTTTTATGAATAAGTATTTTGAACTAGCATCAACGACGAAAAGCCACATACATTTCATTGACTCTAGCCGAAGCACCAATTATGTACAAATGAAACAAACCCAATAATCTAATTACAACTGTAAAGTAATGTTGTTTTTCGTTCCACCATTGTCGATGAGTCATCAAAATGAATTGCTAACAACAAAAATGTTTTTAGTTTGTTTTTAATCATTACACCCTATAAACTCTCTCCAGTTTCCTCTGTTTTTTATCAGTCTGTTAAATTGGTGCGATATTTTTTTTTAAAACCGCAGAGAAACGTATCAGACCTTTTACTTTGAGGAATAGGTGGGACGGAATATCAAAGACATTTGATCTTGAAAAAATAGATTTTACTGCTTGGTCTTGATTCCAGATTGGAAAGTTCATTGTATCTCTCTGATGTATCTCTTATCATCTATTGTAGGATATTTAACACTGCGATCTTAACGAATATACTATTTGGTAGTGGCTGGTTATCCCCTTATCAGAAGATGAGGACCCCTCTTGTTAAGGTTCGGAGTCGTGCGAATCGTAAACTCTGCGATCATCATGCAGAAACCACTCTTGGACTCAGCCAGGGTTAGAAACAAGTTGTCAACGTTAATAGAGCGTCTGGCTGGGATAAAAAAAGTATTCCAACTTAAACACAGCCTAGTTTTTATTGCACGACCTTTACTGTTTGCTATTAACTTAATATTTATATTTAGTTGTTTTGAGTGGGGCACATTCATCACCTAGATATGTCTATTCAGAGATAGCTATGGTATAGAAATTGTACTTTTTTTGTAATATTTTTTAAATCATTTGAAAGAAGTCAAGAATGATGAAGGTGCCCCACAGTGGGGTACATCCGTGTGGGGGAGATTTCGCTAGATAAATATATTTCTATATATTTACATAAGAATAAAGAAAATACATAACATAACATAAACAATAACTATCCTTGTTCAAACTAATAAAATTATCGCCGAGGAACCCACGTATATGTTTGTATTAAGTACTAGGTATTAAAAAAACTAGTAAATATTGCATTTGGTAAGTTAGTATTAAAAATATACTTTTCTTTTGCAAGTGAAATTCCAGGCGGGCAAATTATAACTATTTTATATTTAGTACGTGAAAATTACCCCAGTCGTACTTGTAGAAACTACCACACAGGGAAGAGTATTTCTAAAATTAAAATATCTAATAAATAATAAGTTTTTAATAATAAAACTTTATAAGCTTGAAATCAATAAAACACAGCTAATACAATGAAGATGCTAAGAAACACTTACTTAATGCTTAATACACAAAACTATCTTTTATGCAGTTAATAGTAAACGTGAAACAAAAAACTAGGAAACTTTCTACACGTCTGAAGTGGTCCGATGGTTAGCTACAAATGAATTCTTTTGGTACAAAAGTTCGTAAGTGACAAAGATCAAACTGTAATTTTTCCAGAATTCTTAAATGAAAGTGTCAAAATACCCCCCTCCCCCTCCCCGTAGGTAAATGCGTCCATCGTTGCCAGTTTGTAATCGCTACCCACAGAGTAATCAGAGCTTAATTGACTCACCTATGATGAAGAACAAATCTATCGATTGCAGATATGCGATTATACTAGCTACATTTTTTATGATAACAAAGCTAACATAACAGTATAATATCCCATCTGCATACATAAATAGCTACAAAAGCAACGAAATTAAGTTCGACAATTGCAATGAATTCTATATCCAGATACAAACTTATAACTCATAACTGTAACACATTTCTCTGAATCTCACTACGGAAGTCCACTGCAGGCCTGCTTGTCAGTATATTTATCCTTGCAATAAAGCAAGGTCGTTTGGAAATACATTCGTAAATACAAAATATGATGTGAATGTGACGTCTGAATTCCAATTATAATTAACCTCCACTGTACGGATATCAGATCTCCTTAGTTATCCCCCATTCTTACGAATTTGCTTACATTAAGCCATGGACCACAATGCATAGATGGTTGATGGCCATCAAAAATCTGCCTTGCCAGTTGGCACTCTGTTCACATATTCAGTTCATGAATATAAAACATCAGGAACTTCCTATGTGTATGCATATTTGTATGAATGTGTATCTTATAAATTTAAATTTCTGTTCATTCCATGCAATGCAAGCATAAATTCACTTTTATTTCTGGAGCCCAGCATGATGTCCACCATCAGCACTATTCCAAGTAACTAGAAACGCTAGTGCTGAGCTAATTCCTGTTCCCGCTGCCCAGATGTGGATTTGCTGTATGAAAGAAGTGAAGCGGATGTTTGTTTTGATGGGCTGCATGAGGACGTACTAGGCTTCACCAATGAGGTATAGTAGCTGAGGGTGGTATGATCGTTATCCACCCCTATGTATAGGGCTTTACATTTAAAGATTAATACTGAAGCTCAGATCGAGCGCGATGTCACACATCGCTCTGATTATTATGACTGCCATTGATTGAACCAGTAATATCAGTGCGGTTTCAACGAATGCTAGAATTGTGATGCATCCAATTTCCAAATTTGCAATTTTCCACAAATGTTTTGATAGATTTATTTTTCAACACAAATCCATATGCATGCTGAATGATGAACAGTGAGGCTTTTAAATTAATACCGTACCTCATGGCTTTAAAAGCTTATCGTAACAAAAGGGATTTAATGTTGTTGGTACGTAAGAATAAAAACATTTCAGTTATGAGCAAACCGTGAAAATTGCAAGAAAATTCATGAAGTGTGTTTAGTTCATTTCCAATGGATCCTCATCTTACAACTTTATAAATATTGTCACAAATCTTTCTTTTTCGCTAAATAATCTTCGCATATTTTTACTGGCCGAGCGCTTTCCAGCCAGCATACACAATTGAATTTAGAAAAGCTTTTGCGAAGCCCTTTAGTACACAAAGTGGTCGCGGCGGAAAATTCAGTTGTCAGATGCCTGCACTTGTTTCGTGTTATATGTATATTAGGCTACCATTATAAGGGTGCTTACACCCAGCCTTAGTGAGTTTGTATATGCCTATCCTCTGTGGATATCTGTCGCCAATGTTTCGATTTTTGTGCATTTATGTCATATTTCTGTTGTGTTTATGTTTAGCTAATTTACTGCACTTGCATGCAGTGATGCTAACTTAGGGATTTTATCCCTAGATATAGGGATAATTTTCGGTTTTAGGCATTTAGGGATGAAAGTTTCAAAAGTGACGATATCTAGGCATATTTTGCACACCAGAAGTTTCTAATAATTTATTTGCTCGAGGCTACAGAGGGCTTCTTCAAATTAAAGAAACATTAACACAGAAAGCGTGTTGCTGAAGTAGACTTAAACTATACATGTCAATGTCACATACACTTGCTTTTAATACCCACCTCCACTCTACTCATTTGTTGTGTAATGAAAATTACCACTTTGGAAAAATGCCATAGTTCAGATTGTTCATTTTCAGCTATATTTTTTTAACTGTGTTATGAAAAAAAAACTCCATTTCTACTGTTTCAAGTTCAGTACGACAGCAAGATACACCACAATAGAAACGAAAATCTAGAAAAGATCTTTGCAAAAAGCAAAGTTTCAAGAAAAATGGTTTTCTGATCTAGAATTTAAATGTTTTTATAAAAATCCATTTCAGGGTTGGATTGCAAAAGGGAAAATGATTTAGCATGTTTTAGTTTGCCAACCTAATAATAAAATAATAAATTTTTTCTAAGAGTAAATTTCAGAGATATCCTGCTACTAAAACGCATCAGATATCTATTGGTGGAATTCAGAATGTTATTAAACCAATATCGCATTTTTTTCTGTTTCACCTAAACAGAAAGTACAAGTCGCTGAAGCTGAAATAAATTTGACTAACTTTTTTGCGTATTATGTAGCATTTTCAATTGTTGATCATTTGTCACCCTTATTAAAGGATATATTCTCTAATTCTCGAATCGTCAAAGATACGCAGCTTGGTCGGACGAACACTGCAAAAAAACAAAAAAGTTTAATTTGCTCCAGGAAAATGTTCAAATTAAATTAAATTAAATCTAATCAAAGTTTTATGCTAATTAATCTGTTACTGTAAAATTATTGCAATTATTACTTTGTGATCGTATTTTCTTTCTCTCTTGTGTTCTTACATCAGTAACAACTGAAAATATACGCCCCGATTCGGCATTTGAATGAGGTAAACTCAAATCAAGTCTGGCTAAGCTCGCGATATTTTTTAAATTTGTATTTCCCCCTAGCAAAGCGTTAACATACTACACGAAAAGTTCCAAAATTCTAAAATGTTAACATTATCTCAGTTTTGCCTTTGTACTGCATCAAACTCACAGGAGATTTTGTTTATTTTATCTTTGAAGATGTATTCTTTGTTACTTGTAAATAATAAATAAATAATAATAAATAAATGAATATAATTTTTTTACGAAAACACAAAATAATACTGTCTAGTTTTTATATTAGAGTTAAGCCAATTATTTATGGAATTCTAGGGATATTTTCTTTCGAAACCCAGGGATTTTCCAAGCTTCTGGTTGGGATCACTCCTTGTATGTTGTTAGTGAATGATGTGTTTATTCTTATGTTAAAGAGTAAGGACAATTAGAGCATTACCTGTGTGATATTTGTGTTCCATGCATTTTTTCCAGTTAAAAGTTAACTTACACAATTGAATCCTTAGTTCCTTGCAGGTGCTTATCTGTCAGCGGTTGTACAGGTGGACAGTTGATTTCCCTCTTGTTAGTGTTTCTCGGGACGGGGCTTCTGCGTTAGCCGGCCGGCGTAAGAGTAATAGCCGACTTCGTGAAATCTCCGCTGTATGGGGCTGGAACCTGCGGAAACTCCAGAGCGGAATGAGAGCGAAGGGGGGAGAGGGGTTAGGATGATCTATGAGTCTTTCCAACATTTTTTGTGAGTGGTTTAATGAGTACATTAAAAGAGGAGGGATTTCGGCTTCCTTATATAGGAAGGCGTTGGGGTACCACTTATTGCTATTAGGTCTCCTGAACTTACCGATACAGTGTCGGATAATGTTTCTTTCGCAGGACTCAAGATCCTCAGCCACCGAAGGTGTGATCATAAACCAATTTGTGAATCCTTAGGTAAGTATGGGTCGTATTAGAGTCTTATATATCATAAGTTTAGTTGAGTGAGACAGGTGTCTAGAATTGAAAAGAGGGCTAAGGATTGCTGCTGCTGCCTTAGCCACTTTTAATACTTTTCTTGCGTGTGTGTTGAAACGGTGTTTGTTACTGAAGTGAATACCAAGATATTTTATTTCCTCTTTTAGAGGTATTTGATTTGTTTTCATATTCAAGGTGGAAGATTTGCTTTCTCTTACCGCAAGATGGTGGCCTTTCCCACTCGCATTTCAAAAGCCAGATTAGCCCCCATTTCTGTTCATTAATTTTAAGCCCCCATTTGCTGTAGTATTCGATGATGTTAGGTATAATCGATTTGATATTGTCTAGGGCTTGGTAAGGTCTTTCGTGTTCACATGTGATAATGGTATCGTCGGCGTATAGTAGAGCCGTCCGATCACTTCTTACTGATTCCACTAATAGGAAGTCATGCAGAAAAATATTGAAGAGCTTCGGGCACAAAATTGAGCCTTGTGGAACTGCGGACTTCAATGGGATTAACTCGGAGGATATGGCGCCAATGAACATTGATGTGTATCTGCTGCTAAAGAAGCTGGGCAGTAACTTGATGAGGTTAGGTGGGCAGTTGATGTCAATTAGCTTGAAGAGTAAGCCCTTATGCCATACCTTGTCAAAAGCCTTTTCAAAGTCGATGTCCAGGGCCACCGTGCATATTTTGTTCCGCAAATTTTGAGTGACCTTATTAACCAGTGTGAGTACTGAGTGGTATGTGGAGTGGGATCTCCTGAACCCAAACTGGTTGTTGAGAATAACGTCCTGTTCTTCGCAGAAGTCATTTAATTTGTCAGCAATGGGTCATTCAAAAAGTTTCCCAGTGGTTTACAGTAACGAAATTGGCCTAAAGTCTTGGATACATTTACTATTCCTTGTTTTCGCAATGGGAATTAGCTTCACTTTCTTCCACTTCAAAGGGAAGTAAACATTGTTTGTACAGTGGTTGAACCGAGTTACTAATTTAAAGTGTATGGACTTCGGACACTTCCGTGGAATATAGTTCGAAATACCGTCAGGGCCGAATGACTTCTTGTTATTCAGGGAGGCCCCGAAAGAGGCAGCTTGGGCTTCAGTGGTAAATAACGACAGTTCGCTGTGCCTTGAAGCAGGGTTATCTGCAGAGAATTGTGTTAGTGCTTGTTGGGGATTGCTGTTTTGAAATTCACTTAGTCTCCTTTCAACCGGACCTGGAAGGGGCCCATCGCGTTGTGGAGATGTCTCAGAATAGACTGTGGGGTAAAAGCTCTGGAAGGCACTTAGTTTATCATTCTTTGATGATAATTCCTGATCTCCGAACAGCAGAGTGTTGCTTACAATGTCTGTTTCGAATAGCTTTCTACCCGTTATACGATCTATTTCTTTGAACGCTTGCGGAGATGGACTAATGTTTCCTAGCCTATCATAAAAAGCATTCTAAAGATCTAATCGGATCCTATCTTTGACTATTTTATTTAAACATTTGATTCTAGCGTTCAACTCGGCGTATTCGTTATTGATTCTATTGGGATGCCTGCGTAATATTCCACCTTTTCCTTGTTTTAATAAGTTCTAGTGTGGTCCTCGAGACATTTTGGTATTTGTGGTGTTTTATATTTCTTTTAATGGAGTGTCTTTGTGTACAGTCATTGATATCCGCTGCAATTGTCTCCACGGCGGAGTCAATTTCAGCATTTGTGATGTTATTTCTTTCTGGGATTATAGACGAATTTAGTTTGCAGTGGAGCTCAAATTGGAAGGCCGTCCAGTCAGTCGCAGAGTAACAGACATATGCTCGTGGTGCCAGGGGAAAAGGGGCGAAGACTTCCAGTGCTGCGTTTGCCACTAATCCAAAATGGTCAGATGGAGAGGGAACAGTGTAGCAGGAGAAGCTGCATCCAGTGGTGCCCGGATCAAGGAACGAGGTCGACACCAGGAAAAAATCTAGTCTTGAGGCAGATCTTGGAAAGGTTGGCCCACTGGGGGCAGACACGTCAAGATTCAGGAAGGGTCCGTTAAGGAGCCAGTTAGCTAAAAGATTACCATTTCTATTATTTATTGTGTCACCCCAGTTCCTGTGTCTCGCGTTCAGATCTCCACTTATAATTGTGAAGTCAAAACCATTTGAAATATTGTATATATTGTCTAATTCATTTACTAGAAGGTGGTCAGCGTTGGAGTGGATGTAAATGCATCCCGCGAGTAATTTCCTTGTTTGACCCTGGTTATCTATAAAGGGAACTGAGATAAGATAGGCGGAGCATATACTACTGTTGAAAGTTACTTTTACAAATTTTACTTTGTCCTTGAGGATCATTGCTGTGCCTCTTCCGTGGTCATTCCTTTTAATGTTATAGCCTTTCGGAGATACACGACGATTGTTATGTAGTGTAGTTTCGAAGATAAATGAGATAAGAGGTTTATTCTCTTCTAGAATATTCAAAAGGGTTAGCCTCCTTTCGTGTGAAACTAGGGAGTTTATGTTGAGTGCGAAAATTTTGAGAGACGACATTACCCTACTATTGAGGCGGCGAACTGGAGATACGTAAAGGCTTTTTCATCCTGCGATTTCGTGGCTTTATATTTGGGCAAGAGTCTCTGTTTTTTTAATTAGTTCATGAAAAGGAATTTTAAATAAATTGTTAGATTCGTTTAGAAAATTATTTAATGTATTAGAGTCTGATACTTTAAGGTGTACGTTTGCATTGCTTTTACTGCCTCTTAACACGTCTGCAATAGTTGTTTGGGGCTTACCAAGTTGCTTCTTTCAGCAGTTTTTTATTTGATTTTATTTTTCAGCTCTCTTTTTTGATTCTGAACATTTCGAACTCGGGACATCTGCGGTAGCTGGTAGGGTGTTCATTAGATTGACAGTTGGTGCACCTTGGCGGGGTCTTTTCTCTTTCTCAGAAGAGATACAATGTGAAGAGTCGCGATTTTCACCACATTGGACACATCTGGGATGATATGCACAATAGTCACCCGTGTGACCGAATCTCTGACAACGGAACTATCTGAGAATTCTCTGAGATCGTTTCTTTTCCCAGTATACGGTAGTGAAGAGAATGACCCTAGTCTGAACTATTTTCTTCAGGTCTTCATCTGGATCCATTTGTACCGAGAATGTGTTCAAGGGGATATTAATTTTTCGCGAGAAAGGGGTTGAAAATCTGGAAATATTCTTGATTTTTACTTCAGGCACTTCGGTATGCAAGTCCTGTAAAATTTCTTCAATTGGGGTATCCCCGTCTAATCCCTTGATTAAGATGGTAGGTTTACGAGCCTCCTTGGGAGTAAAGGAAAAGGCATCTATTACAGGGAGACCATCTCCCTGGGTAGGCCCACGTTATTGACAAAAATATTTGTTTTTAAATATTCAAAGTTAACAAACCTCATTTTTAAATCAACTACATTCAGTCTTGTTGCTGTTCTATTAATAATTTCAGATAATAATCTGGTGTTAACACCAAACACAAAAATAGGAGGACAAAATTTGATTCTTTGTTTATCTTGTAAAATATCAGAGCTAATTGTATTTTTATACCCTAGATGAAATCTATATGGGTATACTAAGTTTGTCATTCCGTTTGCAACACCTCGAAATAATGATGGTAGAGCAAAATGAATTGGACACCCACGCACAATATTAAAAGTTATTTTGATTTTTGCATGTCCGTCCGTCCGCCAGTCTGTGCGCATGATAACTCGAGAACGCGTTCACCTAGAAAGCTGAAATTTTGTACACGAACTTTAAAAAAAAAGTAAAATTAAGTTCGGAAATGAGACAAATCGGGCAACTCCTTCGTGGGGTTGCCATACAAAAATTTCGTTTTCCACGATATATTTGGACACTACCTGAGAACACGTCGACAATAGAAAGCTGAAATTTGGTGCACTATGTTTTCATTCTAATAGCAAATAAAATTTTTAAAATGGGCTAAATCGGGCAACCCCTTCTTAGTGTTGCCATATAATAATTTAGGTTTTTTACATAAACTTTGAAAACGATCAGTCCTAGACATTCTTATTGTACTAAAAACTTCTTCAGAGTAAGAAATCGTATAAAATTGGTTATAATCATTTTTTCTGTCCGACGAGCCGTTCTAGAAATATATGCGAGAAACCAATGCAAAAAATCAAAATTGCTCAAATGGGTGACCATACGAAATTTCATGCGTGCATTCATCTAGGGTATCATAAGAATTGGTCTTAGACCAATTCTAGCTTTTTCACTTGCTTGTCTTTGTTTTGTCATACTGTACTTGTTTATTGCTTATCTCGGAAATCTGTTGAATTTGGTCCTCCACATCCATGCCGTCTATGTCGTCTGGTTCAGCCAGTATTGCAAATTTATTTTGTTTTGAGGCTCTGTATTCCTCTGATGTTCCACTCTTAGGCAAGTCATCTGTTCTGCGTCTTTTCCTGATTCTTTTAACCATCTGCAGCTTGTTTGATATGGTTTATAGCAAGGCTGTCAATATTAACTGCATTGGAACTGTACGTAGGTACCTTTAGATTTAGAATCACCACCTCCGGACTCAGCATTGTTTGCTTGCTTCGTTGTGGGTATTTTTCCGTTACCCATATTTACTTGTTGGAATGTTGGCGTCTCCTTTAAGTGCGCGTTTAAATTATTACTGTTAGTAGCCAATTTGGTGCCAAGCGTGTTCGCTAATTGCCGCTGAGAAAGCTGTTCAGTCGATTGCGCGTTAATGATAGTGGCGTCATCCGCCATTTTGGAATTTTCGAAGTTTTTCGCAGTCACTGTTTAATTTTTCAATTTCATCCTGTGAGAAGTATTAGGATGGCAATTTTAATGTCCCACCCAGTCCACCGCTAGTCTCGCCCATTACGAGTCTATTAAACACTTCAAATTTCCGATTAATTAATCGCTTACTGATTGGAGTGGCGCCACTCCTCACAGCCGGGTAGCCAGTGAATATATATCACTAATTTTGAGTTAGTGATAGTTATAATTATTGCTCGGTTCCACTCTTAAAATATTAGTGAAACAAACTATAAAAATATTCCGACCTTTCAGCCCTGTATACCCAATAAATTATAATTTTTAAATATTAATTATCGCTTGTGTGTCTACACAACCTTCTCACTTGACAGCTCAATCGAGAATCGTTGTTACTCTAAGGTTATTCTTCAGTTTGACAATTCTGATTTATTTCTGACATTTCAGATTTGATCAAAGGAAAGTTCGTGTTTCATTTAGTGAATTTGTTATATAAAAATGATTATAAGTGATATACTTAATAGAAGTGCTATATTATACTCAAATATAGTTTTGTGAACGGGATTTCATTAAATCGAGACTCCGGAGTCTTCAATAATCAGAATGAAGTGCGTTGTGCTGTGCTGCAGAAACAACCGGAGATATTCTCTAAGGAAATTATTTTTCAGGCAAGTTTCATTCTTTCCATAATAAATTATATTGTTCTAAATAAAATAAGAATGAAATATTTATAAAAATAAACAGATGTGGGAGAAAAATTTAACATTTTCCAATGCCGGTTTGTTTGTTTAAAATTGAATTGTTATTGTCGTCTTAAGTTACAACAGCCATACAAAGTCAACGCCCAAAAAATATTATCAGAAAATAAATGGGGCACTAAGAAAATTCGTAAAACTTTAAAAAGTTATAAAAATATTATAAAATTATAATCTTAAAAATTAATTTAAAAATCTTGTGATATAATGGAATCTCTTCTATTGAATTTTTTCAATAGTTAATAAAGTTTCAACCACTGAAATTTTCGCCCGGTATGAAAATATCGTAGTTTACTACTTCCATGACTAAAACGAATACATCGATGCGGTTCTACTACATGCGGAAAAATGATTAAGTTTTTCTTCGTCATAGCCTATCCTTTTTGTTGTATGATCTAATGCCTACTCTCATTTGAAAACATAAATAAAAAGTACATAGTGTTAAATTGTGTACGATGGTACGGAACCTTTTATGCGCGAGTTCAACTCGCATTTTGCCGGTTATTATTTTCTAACTCGGAATTTTTTCCTATTTTATTATTAACAATTCCTATCGTAATTAACGAGCTAGCTCTACTTCAAATTTATGGTATAATTTTAATTTAAAACATAAACCAATTTGGGCAATTTACATAAAGAAAAATGGTAGATAAAAGTTTTACTTCCATGTGCTGAATGTTTTCTTATTACTTACTTTTACAACAAAATATTTAAGTTATTCGACTTAATAATGTATATTTAGACTCGTTTTTAAATAATTTTAAAAGCTCTTTTTTTTCTTCTTATTTTTATTTTTTCTCAGTTCTATCCTTGCCGACGTGGACAACGGATGGCCCTGCCAACTTTTCGTCATTGGAGACTTAATATCATGCTCAGGGATTTTCCTGGTAGGTGATAATCATATTGTATTTTTGTCACTTCTTGATGGTAATTTGTGATGTGTGGTATTGGTGTAGAAGAACTTACTGTAAGGAGGGCTGAACTCAGCTGTTGTTCGAAGTTCGATGGCACTCCAGCGATTTATGAATGCTCCAGACAGGTAATTTTGTAACAATATTATCCTGTTGCGAATTTAATCCTAGCCCATGATAATTCGGCAAATTGGATTCTGTCATAACTAGTTATATGCATGATTCATTGCTTTTAAAAATCAGTAATAATAGCGTTTACTTTCTAAAAAATAAAAGAAAAATCTTCATCTTAAATACATCATTTATGTAAAGCTGTCTTTACTTTCTTCACACGGTAAGGTAGGTTACCTTATTTTTGCTCAAATACAGTTATACCTCCGTAAGCCACACAAATGGGTTGTGCGTGGGCTATATTTGAGTGAAATTCGTTTCGTTGGGACTCTTATAATAAAAGGGCAATAAAAAATAGAAAAAAAAAATAAGAAAACAATATTTTATAAAAGATTGCAGATGTTTCGGATATTTTGATGCAACTTCCATTTCTTCGACTTTATTTTCTTAAGGATGTCGGGACTTGCAGTACCTAGATGTTGCCTTTTATTTATAAAATTTATTATTTTACTTTTACATATATATTTTAATAGGAATTTTATAACTACGATGAACTTCGTGCCGGGTTTATTTGAACATGATTGAACTGACAATTTATTTTAATTGAAAGCTGACCGCTAACTGACTGTTAACGAGTTTATGCCAATTTTTTACAAATATGCAACTTACTCAGGAATCGCCACAAATTCAAAATATAGCACTTTATTCATTACAATTTGGTATTACTAGGAGATTCTAGAAAAGTCTTCATATGATCAATACACCTCCAGGTTTATATAATATTATATAGCTTCTATGAATATATAATATACATATTAAATATAAACATATATATATATATAATATATATATTATATATATACATATATATATGTATATAGTACAGCATTTCTGTCCTGAAGGATATATGATCAACGAGTGATTTATAATTTAGAAATTCATATCATACAAAATTGAACTTAACATATTATTTATAGAGATTTCTGCATTTTGAAATATATATTATCAAGCCAAAGTCGAGGGCTAGCCTCTTAGGGATAATGACACATGAGGAATGTGCCGGTGGTGCTGATGGATGAAAGATATTTATACAGTTCGGGATAAGAAAGCATCATGGAATTTTACGGTACGGCCGAAAGTATTGTGAATGATGAAAAGATGTGCGCGGCTAGAAGCGCGAGTATTGCATGCACGAATTAACCTACAAGGGGTCAAACTAAATATTTAACGGGAACAGTGACCATGCATGAGCGAATGGAATGTAACATCCCGGCGGTGCTCGAGTGAGTGGATATGACAAATGCTCGCCAAATTGCCAATGAGCCTCTATTTTTTGGAAAATATCCAATGAATCTAGGTTGTACGAGTAATCTCGTGCCAATTGTAGGAATTGTATTCCATTCTAGGTTTCATATAGGACCTCTAGAGGACCGCTAGATTTAACGGGAAATAAATAAAGGAAATAAGGGGGAGGGGGGCAATAGTAAACAAATGAGTCAAAAGCTTAAAAATTTCCACGTTGGGTCGGACTGTGGGGTCAGCACCACTGAAATGTGGTTCACTCAACGGGATAATTGGGCCAAAAACATATAGTCTGGAAATTAAATCAGATAAAGGAATAGAGTACATAACCAAGTGTAAGGGTATAGTGATAAATTTCAAGAACTCTAACATTGTCAATTTCAAAAACTTAAAATCTATGATTACTGGAGAAACTGACACTGATGTGGTTGTAGTGAAAAACGAGAAGAAAATCAAACGAAAACGTCCGGGAATTGTACTTTCGGAAAGTGAAGAAAAACATTTAGGATTCACTTATGATAAAAGAATTGTTGTAGATAATTATCATACGTATCCATATGGTATTAAGAAAATCAAACTTTGTAATTAGCTTTGTAGTTCAAATAGAGTTAATGTCCTAGTCTTAAGATGCAGGACTTTTCTTCGTCTAACTTTCAACTCATTTTCAAGGCAAGAAAGAGTCGGTCGGTAACTTAATGAAATAAAAAAACATATATAAATATACGCACGGAATACTAGCTCATTCCGTATTTGCTCACCAACTTATAGTATGGGTAAATTTATTCTGGACGTCCAGTTTGTCTGCGGGAACAACGGCCAATACTTTATTAAAGAGCTGGCAATTCTTACTATAGGAACTATCTTCCCCAAGGTTTATTATTTTATGCCGCCTTACCCATACCAGGAGTTGTCATTAAAGGCAAAGAAATAGAACAACTATGACGTGAAAAATATAAACGGTCTACATTGGAGCGATGGGGCCATCAACTATAACAGTCTGGCGGAAGTGTTTTCAACATTTGAAAATGCAACAATACACGTGAAAGGTGAAGTAAAGGCATCATTCATTAGAAAACAATCGTCCACTTCTGAAATAATAGAACTTATGCAAATACGTAGACTAAACGAACTTGTCAATTTCCAGTCCAACTGCCAAATCCACAACAATATGCCGTCTGCCCGTTGTGCTCTGCAAAACTGTATAAATATATACTTATATATGTCAGTTAATAAAATTATAGAATGAAGATAAACAACTTGTGGTGTTTTTATTTAAAATGCTTTTTATTATATATTTATTATATATCCAAAAGAATATTGGT
The DNA here is from genome assembly GCA_963930735.1 of Dioctria linearis. NCBI lineage: Eukaryota > Metazoa > Arthropoda > Insecta > Diptera > Asilidae > Dioctria > Dioctria linearis. The sequence goes on along the minus strand of OZ005744.1, from coordinate 153,735,699 downwards.
ACTGCAATATAAAGGTATTTCAAAGAAAACTCTGGAATAATTTAAATGCACATAAGAGGTTCTAGATGGTATAAAAAAGTCTTCGTCTGACAACAAAATTAAATTTTTGCTTCTGCACTTTACACAATATTTTTTATAATATTCCTTTACACATTTGACTGCATTGTTATTATGGAACATCACAACCTTGAAGAAACTCAGCATATCAATCAATTTATAGAGCTCATTGAGGGTCAGCTGGATACTTCCTGTACCAACAGGAATTGTATATTTCGTCAGAAGCTCTTCTTGGTTTGGCGGGAGCATGTCTGCAATAACCTGGTCCTTTAGTTTGGTTAGATGTTTGTAAACTTCCAGCCATCCAGAGTAAAATGTTGACACAGGTTCAAAACCATGACGGTGAAAGACTATTTTTACTTCAAACAAGGTCGGATCAAATCCTAGGACAACCCTCTGATTATGATAATGATCCAGATGATAAGTGTAGTTTAACAAAAGATCTTCGCCTGGAGCCTCTGAATCCTTTCTACCTTCTCTCCATATCGGCCTACCTTTTTGGATTTTGTATCCATCACTTTAAACTCTTCTGCACACACTCTTTTTGCTCGTACCTTCTTAGACTTTTTAACTTTAGGTGTCTGTTCCATTTTGATGCGTAGACTTATAGTTCAACATTATATGTTCATCACCGTCGTATCGTACTTATACTCTTATTTTCCGATGTACATAGATGGTTACCACCTCCAGATTTTAAACATTTTTCAAGTATATTTTTGCGATATAAATTCACAACTTTATTATCATTTAATCTAAAATTATGAGCTTGTTGGAAGTGCCTTTTCCGTTTTTTCTACCTAGGATTCAAGTTTTTATAGCTTTGATCTCAGCTTTGCATGTTTGGCTACGAAAAACCCCTCCAGATTGTGCACGATTTTTTAGATATATACTGTGGTATAAATTAACAATTTTGCTATCATTTAAACTTAGATTGTTCGAGTCAAATTGTTTTAAAAATGTCTGAACAACACAACAATAATGCTCGCAAGTTGATGAAAATTGGCCTTGCAATCGTTTTTTATTATTACTAAAAGAGCTTGAATTAGCTAATAAAAATTTTCGAAAAAGCCTGTTTGCGGGATACTTTCCAAATAAGTCAAAGTACTCTGCGGGGCCTTGTTTTGGGAAATAAAAGGCTACCCAATGAGTTCCACCTTTATTTGCAGGATCCGTATTAGCTATTACACATTCAGGCTTTCTTATTTTCTGCCGTAATTGGTTGCATGGAAAGATGCCTCTAAAAAACTTTTTGTCATGCGGTTGTTTGTTAGTACATTTGTAAGCTCAAGCGTGTTCATTCTTGTTCAGAACAACTGATGGTTTCCACGTCAATGATCTTGGTGTGAGAAGTAGTGTAGTTATTTATAAAATCTCTGGTTGCAACTCCACGAACAAATATTGTGGTAAATTTTCATAGAGTTTTTATAAGATCTTCGTTCATACGCTTAAGTTCGAGATTACCAAATTTACTTATTTGTTCAGTACATCCTGTACTAGATGTAGGATACTTGAAAATTATTTCTTTCGCAAAAGACTTATTATGCGCAGCGAATCCAGCAAAAGAAACTCTTTTTAAAAAGGCGAAGGGTCCTCCGGAAAAGAACTCCACATTTACTAAACAGTAGCTCATTATAGATTACGTATTAAGAGTCTTGAGTGAAATTAAGTTCGAAGATCAGTTTAGGTTTTTAAAAGCTGGTGTATACCTTTTTATCTTTACCTATATCAATGCTGCTGTCATATTCTGCATATACAATACATGTCACTGAGTTTTTTAGTGCTTCCTTAAACCTTCCTTCAATTCTCACAGTTCCCTGATTCAATAGATTTCCACATGTTGAATTATACGAGAGGTCTGTTGTTAAATCAAAGGCAAGTAAAAAGCACCCGTTGTCAAAGATTTTTTTTGAAATTTGGTGTCCTTTATCGAAATAATGTATACCGGTTCCTTTAAACAATGTGATATATCCTCGAGTGCTAGCAGGATTTTCTTTTGAATAATCAATTTCTAGAGGCTGATTCGGCACCGATAAGTTAAACCTGGTGATGTTGTTGTGCTTGAAGTTGTAAGCATTTTTTGTTCGCTTTCCAGTATATGCATCGTTGTCAACCATGCCAAAGACTAGTAGATTTGGTAATTGTCCTATAACCACATTGTCTAATGATAATGTAAATGTATTTGCGGGTATTGTATACGTCTTAACTTCAACTCGTTTATACGGATATATAGCATTGGAGCGTTGGAGAACAGCTTCATGAGCCAGCAAGATGTTAGGATTGATAGTTACATGATTCATGTACATAGTTGCTTCTACTATCTTAACTCGTGGAGAATTGTCATCATCTTTTCCCCAAAGGTAAAATTCGGGTTTTTCGAGTGATAAAACTACCCGTAAATCAACACCGTTCATTAATAATTTATCTTGATTAAATATATCGCCGTGAATCTTTCCCATCAGCTCAACAACATTACTTTTATCAAACAGCTTTTGTCTTGCCAAATAACCTTCGTTTAGCTCGGGGCTTTCAACTACCTCCATATTATTTTGATCGAGATACCAGCCAACCGATTCCAAATGTGTTGAAGCGGCATCTTCCCCGTAATATAATAAATTCTCAATATAGGCTCTATAGTTGTAATTGTTATCAGTTTGAGCTAGTGGTTTTCCATTTAAGTAAATTGTACATTGACGGAAAAGTGAATGGAGTATATTAATTACAAGGCCAGGGTCTTCATCACGAACAGTGTCTTTGGTTTTATCCGGTTTAGTTATTTCGATATCTTCGCCTGTGTAAAGTTCTTCTTTTCCATCTTTGATTTTAACCAGTTGTAATTTCAAACGAAGGTATATGCTTGATAAGTCTCGATATGTGTCACCATGTCATAGCGATACAAATTCCAATACCGACGAGTTACCTAGAGAAGCTATAGGTTTATAAGATACTTCTTCAGTTTTTAAGATGCTGCTTTGTACAGGTGGTGTAGAGAAAAGGTCTAACTCAGATTTCATGCATTCGTTGTATGAAGGCATGTTGTCTATTTATCAAAAGTATCTAACACGCGTTTACGTATCTTACGTTTGCCTTCAATAGATGCTCTTTTAGCTGTCCTTTTTGTCTGTGTCTTACGTTTGCCTTTAACAGATGCTCTTCTAGCTGTCGTCTTTGTTTTTGAACCTTTTTTTGTGGACTTTTTTGATCCTGAACGCTTTTTACGTTTAGAAGCTGGAGCGAAATGTAAAGCTGTAAAAGGGTTGCGCCTTTTTATAAGCATGCGATTGCTTTTTCCTGCACCACCCATGCTTTCAAACAGCTTATTTATACCTTTCTGTGATAGTTCATCGGCAGCTGCTTTTCCCTGTTCTTTTAAAATATCGGTTAGAGGTTTACTACCTGCTTCTTCTAAAATATCTTTTTCTGTTTTAATTGCTTGTTGCTTCAAAGCTTTTGACCCAGATGTAACCAAAGGCTGTAAATATCGTAATAATCCGCTGAAAAAACTACCAATTCCTCTTCCACGCTGGTAAATAAGAGGAGATCGATATAATTCTACAATATCCGCTAAACCACCGCCACTTTGAATTGCGTAATATTTAGTATAATATGAATTCATTTCCGAAGTTATACAAAATGTTCTTAACTTCGCACTATGTTAAATTGGTTATTGTATGACTATTTATAGTTTATTTTCTTTTAAAATGGAGCATTATATATATTTATGTCGGAATATAGCCTAGCTTGAAATCAATTAACTCCCCTTGCTGATTAGTTATTTTTATAGAAATATTTTCGATAAACGTTTTTTCAATAGGACAGTAATCTACATGTTGAAATCTTATTGTCCTTTCACATTCTTTTAAAGGTATTATACGTAAGTATCGTACTAACTGATCACCCATAACTCTTGGCTGAATAATATCAGTGTAGACGTAAATTATATAGTTTTCATAACAGTCCTTTGCTGTTTGCTGAGACTCTTGCGGTGACCTTAGTGCCAAGTCCGTAACCGATCTTTCCAGTCTATTAAGTGTGTCTATTATTGACATATGATCCTGCCGTAATCCTGTCGTGTTAAAAGATTCTTTTATTTCTGACGATATGGCGTCAGGCTCACGCTTATTTTCAGGTGTTTGGAGAAATATATCCGTAAAGGAGTTGGACAGGTTGTCTATATTAGTATCAATAGGCACAGGTGTAGTTATATATTCGCCGGAACTTTGCTTTTCGTATGGAACATCCAAAATATTGCTACCTTTAATAATTTTTCGCTGTTCGGACGGTTTAGCATTAATTGAATCTTTATTCAATCTATTCAAGATGTTAAAAATCGTATCCTTAATTTGAATAATTATCTTTTGTTTTTCTTGTTCACTAAGAGTTTGATCATTAAAGTGTACATTTGATATGAAAAGCGTAATAAGATCTCTGACATTAAGATGAGATGGTAGTGGTTTTTTTATTTTGATTGTGACTCCCAAATCTTCTAACCGCAGTTCAAATATATCATGCACCCTTTTGCCACCAGTATTTTTTCTGTCTCACGAGCTCTTTTGATGCTAAGCGCAGGATGTGTGTAATTGTCTATCGAATCTTGTATGATAGCATACTTTCTCTTCTGTCTAGGAATTTGTCCAAATACGTCATCAACAAAGGCTTCAACTGACTCATAGTTTTTATATTTGAAAACAACATTTTCTGAAGCCCTCTTATCCTGATATATGTATGTGTAGTGTAAACTCGTCTGGATTCTGTTTGTAGCTTACTTCAGGTATAACACTATCAAAAAAGTCAGTTTCTAACCGATCCCACATCTTTCTCTTAACATCATCCAAGTACATGGTATACCATGATGGTGAAATAGCGCTATAAAATGTTAGTAGGAATGCAGAAAAATTTACTTGTCCTGCTCTGTAACTAGCTTGCTCAAGACTCTCTTTAGTCCACTCGAGTTTAACGGTTTCATTTATTTTGATGCTAAGTGATTTGATTTCTTTTCTATGCTGCTCTGCTATTTCTTTCAATGGATCAGATGCCTCACGCCCTACCCTTTTAAAATTACTCTGACTTACTTCTTCAGTTGTATTTCGCTTGACTCCTCTTTTTATGGCATGATATGGCAACGAAATTTCAGTTATTCCAACACACCAGTCATCAGTAAACTTGCATACTCCAGATAGTGCATTTGTAAAAGCTGATAGCGTATTTTCGGGGTAAATTTGCATGGAATTGTTACTTAAAAGGCAAACATAAAAGTCATTATCTTTTATATCTACAGGCATTTTTAAATTCTTTCACAACCAACGCTCGGTACACTTGAGATTTACTGCTAATTATTATTACAGGTTTTCCCAAGGAATCGCCCAATGCTGGATCATCTAGTTTTTGCTGCGTTTTTTAGGCGATCACTTTGTCGGACAACTTTCTTAACTAGTAACGAAAGCATATATTGACTGGGATCTAGCAGAGACGGCCTTAATATAGATTGATTTTTGGATGGTTCTCTACCTTTCTCAGCTGTAGGACTTTCCGTGTCGAGTTCTTCTAATATGTTCGCACCTTCATCTATACTCATTTCTGCAAGTACGGTGTACTGGGTTATACCATCCTCAGCCGTGATTACCTTATAATCTTTATCACGAGGCTTGGTTTCAGAAATCGTCTTAGGTATTTTTGAAGGTAGTTTCACACTTTTTCCTATACCACTAGCTGATAAGCGACGTTTGGAAGCGGGTGATAACGGTTCTCTTGGTGGTGATATTTCAGCAAGATCGAAGAAATCCTCTTCCATTCTTTCAGGTGTGTTTTCTTTTAAGGGTGATGACTGTGTTGATATTTCATCTTTAAAAATAAATTTAGTTTGAGTAGTACTGTCCCGCAAGCTTTTCTGTTTCATAGTCTTTTCTGGTAGTATGCGAATATTTGTTTTTTCACCTGTCACACGCGTAGCTTTTCGTCTTAAGTTTGAAAATTTTATTAATTCATTTTGTTAATTATACCATTTTTCCTTATCAGATAAATTCTTGTTTTTTAATATTTTATCCATAGTCTTATCGAACCTAGATTGATTCAGGGAATCCTCAATCTCGTTTTTCAATTTTTCGTAAACTTCTGGTGAAAGAAGTAACTTTTTATTCAGATTATTGTTTTTAAACATATGTCTCAATTAATGAACCAATTACACCTGATAATACACTTCCTAGCAACACTGGTAAAAAACCTCCACGCTGTATCAGTATTTTACGCTGTCTGGGTACAGATCTTTTTGCAACAACCAGTTTTCGCAAATCCTTTTTATACCTACAGAGCGAATTGTATATCTTTCCGCGAGGAATATGGTTTCCCTTTAAAGTATTAAGAGTAATTTCACAAAGTGTTTTTATAACTTTGGGGTCGCCATTTTTAATAATAGCGTGTCTTAATGTTGGTCTCGCTGTTCTAAGAACATATAGCATATGCTTGTTGTCCCTTAATCGATTCATTCGTGACACCATTTTTTCCGATCAAAGAGTGATGCGGGCAAAAGTAAGTAGTAAAATCTTTATTAAAAATATCAGTACGGAATCTGAATACCTCGTTGATATCTTGAGTTGAATCTATCAGTAAATATCCGTGTGGCATCTGTGTAATCTCTTTATATATTTTTAGCAGCTCTGAACTATTTTCTGGATAAATCTGCCTCGCTAAATGGATACACTGACTTTTATCTCGAGGGTTTTTAAATACAACTAGGTATTTACAGTTAAGTGATATATCTCGGCAAAATTTACCCTGGTGAAATACATTTTGTGTTACAAGGATTGCTGAAAGATTGCGATGGTGAGAGCCTTTTGTAAAGAGTTCACATACATGTCTGCTAAAAGCATTTAACATCATATCATCCAATACAATTAATGTATAGGTTCCTGTGTATATAATTTACAAACTCTTCAGGGATGCTATCAATAAATTCGATGCTATTGAATGTCGTATCTGAAGGCAGAGCCACGTGTTCTGTATTACACCATATAACTCTTGTTATTTGTGGCCGTGTAAGAACATATTATCGAGAAGGCTTTTTATGAATGTTTTCCCACCACCTGACGGTCCAGCAACCATAATTGTAAACTGGTGTTTGAACGAGATCATTTTCACTGCAAAAAAAACAAAAGCTCTTAACAACAGGTCTTTTGTATATAAACCCCCACATTTTGTAAAAAGGTACTTATAATCTTTCAAGAATGAGCAGAAGACAAATTATTAATGAACTACATAGGCCAGCCCGCAAAAACTTTAAGCGTCGTCGTGTAACGATTACAGGCAAAGATGACCTGTGGCAGGCAGACTTCGTTGATATGCGTTTATATGCTCAAGAAAATCAAAACTTTAGCTTTTTTATAACTGTAATTGATACATTTTCTAAATACGCATGGGCTTTACCAATTAAAGACAACAGTGGGATAGAAGTCACTAAAGCAATGCAGTTAATTTTCAATCAGGGTCGTATTCCAAGAAACTTGCAAACAGATGATGGAAAAGAGTTCTACATCAAGTCGTTTAAGCGCTTGATGGGTAAATATGATGTTAATCATTATTCAACTTATAGTTCATTAAAGGCGTCAATTGTAGAAAGATTTAATAGAACACTGAAAAGTACTATGTGGAAAGAGTATAGTATGAATTGTAATTATCACTGGTTGAGTATGTTGGACAGGTTAACAAAAAAGTATAGGAGCACAAAGCATCGAACTATTAAGATGAGGCCTGTAGACGTAGGCCCTGTTAATGAGGTTCGTTTATTGCTAACTGTGTATAAAAAGCCAAAAACAAAATCACGTCCAAAGTACAAAGTTGGAGACTTTGTTCGTATAAGTAGAAACAAACATGTTTTGGAAAAAGGCTACACCCCAAACTGGTCTACTGAAATTTTCAAAATAAAAGTTGTAAAAAACACTGATCCAGTAACATACATTCTTGAAAACTATCAGGGAGTTATAATACAGGGCGGCTTTTACCAACTCGAGCTATCTCCAGTCAAATATCCTGATACTTACCTTGTAGAAAAAGTTTTAAAAAGACGAGATGGTAAAGTTTATGTGAAATGGCTTGGTTTTCCACAAAAGCACAACACATGGATTAATATAAAAGACGTTTTATAAACAGCCTTTATTGCAGTCACAATGCTGATCTTAAAGCGTGAATCTGATCGGTTAAAGACATTTAACAACTTAATTTTGGATGACAGGAAATCACACAAGCTAGCAAGGAGCGGCTTCTTTTACACCAACCTGAAAGACATAGCAAAATGTTATTTTTGCTGTATGGAAATGAGTGCATTAAATTGTCCTTAAGATGTTGAGGCCGAACATTTTCGACGTTCTCCTAATTGTATCTATGCCAACGGTAAGGACGTATGTGGACCGGATAATAGCCCGCAACCACCATCAGAATGCACGAAGTGGGCTTTAAATACTTTGAAAGTTTTAGCTGGAGCGTTTATTTTGTTTGGCCTATGTTGTGAAATTTACTATTTTTACGAACAGTTTACACGGGAGGTGTAAAAATACATGTGCGTATGCGTGTGTATATGTATGTGTATGTGAGCATGCTGACGTTATGCACATCAAGTATGAAAAAACAACTAAGATTCCAAACCCTGCCTGAAGTCAAATATTTACATGTATGGAGTTACGCCTATCAAAATGCACGCAAGGGACCGTGGATCACTTATGGATTGGATCGATGCAGATTTAAGGTGCGCATTATGCAATGTAGTTTAATTTTAAGTTCCATTCTTCGTCACTCACATAGATGCAAAATCTTTATCGAGCGATTTAAACTGTAAAAAGGAACAATAAAAATATCTCGATCGAATTTGCCTTTAATTTCAATAGCCCCATTGTTCCTCAGTGCCGCCTTGTCGAAAGGCACATTATCTCCCCCACTAATCATTTCCAGCATACTCCCCATGCACATGCAGTCCAAGTTTTGTCTTCTTAACCTCTTCTTTGCTTTCTTCCGATCTTCCCTAAGTCAACCGTGCTGCCCGAACAGCCCTTTGCTTTATATCGATCGATCGCCTGTTTTACCCCTTCGAACAAAGCAGCAGAATCATCGGCATGCGGTACGATCACCTCGACAAAATGCTAGTACTGTGCACACCACCGCTAGTAAGCTATCCACTATCACTTCACCTTCTCTGCAGAGTCACATCTCTTCTGCTCCACGTGTTCTTCTTCGGCATACCACACATTCAGCCTGTTTCCCCTACCTACAACTGAACCCACTAAAACCAATAACCACACATAGACAGAAAATCCAACCTTCCCTTTCACACCAACACCTTCATACCACCGAGTGGGAACCCGAGCATCCTCTTCCTATCGCACTAGGCAACTTTATATGGCGGAGTGGATCCTTACTACTACTAAGAAATTATAACAGCGAACCTGGTTATATTTTTCGCAAATACCATAAGAATTTCTTAAAACAATAAAATTTATTTTATGTAGCTGTGATGAGTACAACCTGAAATATGAAATTGTAAAGTTCCCTCCGGAAATAAAATTTGCAATTTTCTCATTAATTCAAATATAACATGGACTGTTTCATTATCTTTTCATTTGGGTCAACTTTAATACGGATTTTTTTCTTGATTATTATGGAAATAAAATTAAGCAAATACTGTCTTGTCTTCATATGCCTGAAAGTAGATATGGGGGACAGAGAAATTATTACAAATGTCGCATTACCATCTAGTTCTGTTCTATATATTCGTTTGGAAAATCCACTGAACTGAAACTGTACTATGGTGGATTTCGTATGGAACTTTTTATTTGAAGTTCAGCGGAGTACAGTAGTTAAAATACAACTATAGAAAAGTGATCTCATTAAAATGGAAGCAATTTCAGTATTGCCAGCCGTCTATGTTATATATGTCAATGGTCAGCATGCATTTTTGTTAAATTGACAAATTCGGCCTTTGCCTTTCCCCTTTCTCCTTTCGCCATTCGCCTTTATCCTTTCGTCTTTTGCCTTTTATTTTCGTCGCCCCATAATATGTGGGTGTGTGGCGGACATCTCCCAGCCCATACCAGGTGACCATGTGAGGTGAAAAGTAAAAAAAATGCTGTCACTTTAATTTATGTTCCATTATTATTTTCACAGGCGTTCATTTATGCAGATGATAATATAAGAACTTCTTTGATAACTCTACAAAAACCGGCATCTGGCCAACTAAACTAAATTTGCTTTCAATAGCTTCTATGTTTGATGATATTCAACTTGATAGTTTTGAAAACGTTGGTGTTGGTAGCCGAAAATCTTCCATATCTGCCACTACAAACCCAGAGTAAAACAAAAATTGAAATCAGGATGGAAGAAAAATCTAAATACCCATATCTGGATATTCTGTAGACATCTGTTTCCCCAAAAATATATATATTCGTATCTTCTAGAGATATACAATACCCGTGTCGAAAACGATGGTAGGACAGAAAAGAGCAGCGGGGAGAGAGGAAATACTTTTGTCACGCAAAATCAACAAATAACAACTTTGGATGATTTTACATGGAATGACCCAGTCATGAAATCACCTCTCTTAGAACTAAACTAAAACTATCAATGAACACTCGAAAAGTACTAATAAATTGAAATAAAATAAAAGTAACAATAAGGTGAGATAAGCTAAAAAACTAAGATACAATTTGTGTTCCAAATTTGGAACAATGCTGGAAACCACTCGGTGTCAATGTGTGATGATGGGGATTATGCGATCGGCACACAGCTTCTATATTGCTGAAAATAAAACAAACTTTGCAACTTAGTCCGAACGAACAACAAAAATTGTTTTCAGTGCAAATTTGTCATTTATTGGACGTTACCTCGTAAAAGACATTTGCTGTTGCTAATTGCTGGCAAGAAAAATAACCGGATATCAATATTAGAATTCACATACTCAACAAAACAGTTATAATAGAAAGGTTGTTTATTTTGAACCCCAGTCACTTAGCCACGTCCTATGACGTGGGGTATTACGATGTTACAAGGATTTACAATTAACGAATATTAATTATAATGAATACAAACAAATGGTAAGGTCATACGATAGCATATAGATTTTAGTTGTATCAAAAGATACAATGAACATAGATACTACCGAACTATAATAGAATATTTGTGTTTGAATGGAATATATGAGAAACATGTAACATATCATATGCCCGGATACATTAAGCGTAATTAATCCAAACAATATATACAAAAGTGAAATATCAGGTATGTTGCTTGATTTCTGGTGTCTTGCTCAAGTCCTGCCCTTGGTGAAGATTCTGAAAGAAAAACAAACAAACCACAAAGAATCATTGCATTTTTTTTAAAAAATATAAACTTATTACCTAATTGATTTCCAAAAAGTTTACAGGAAGTGAAAAGGGCAGATTAAAATTTTCCCATGCCAGCTGTTGTATGTCAACATGAATACTTACACGACAGTGAGCCAACTTCAAGAAAACAAAACGAACTAGACGAGAAAATGGAAATAAGGTACGTAGTGGAACGAAATAGTGCCATCTACATTGCACCAGAGACATCAAATGTAACACAATTCCATGAATCAATCAAATTTCCCTATTACCATGAATCCAGTTCGAGGAAGTAAATATGATTCGCAATCTTATTCGATTCAAATTCTAGTAGCATATACTGTACAAATTAATTTGTTTTCGTTGCATGTAAGTATACTTAACAAAGCGAAAGTCATTTTATACCATATTGATTGGAAATACTATAAATTAGTTTATTCTTAAAGATATTTAGCGAAAAACAGCTTGATAGCAGCAATGACTAAAATAGTAACACTGTATAAACATGATGAGTTGCAGTTGCTATGCTGGGCTATTATTGCTATGCCAATTATTGTTGCAATGCGCCTTTGACTACCGTTCTTTGGTGCCGTGTGCAAACCATGGCTATATAAACAGCAATTTAACTTGACTCGATCTCTTTTTCAGTTTGGCAGTGCAGTGATTAACTTAGTAATTTTTCTCAGTGGTATTTCCTAGTGTTGTGAGTTTTTATTAACAGTCTAACACTTTGTTTGGTTGACAATTGAAATATTTTTTTTTTGTTCTGGGTTGCGACTAGATTAAGAGATTTATTCGAATAGCGACTAAAATAAAGATTCTTATTACGGGTAACGACTGTAATAAGAAATTTACTAATAAAACACTTTATTGTGGGTAACGACTACAATAAAGATTCTTATTACGGGTAACGACTGTAATAAGAAAGTTACTAACTAAACACTTTATTGTGGGTAGCGACTACAATAAAGATTCTTATTACGGGTAACGACTGTAATAAGCAAGTTACTAACTAAACACTTTATTGTGGGTAGCGACTACAATAAAGATTCTTATTACGGATAACGACTGTAAAAAGAAATTTACTAATTAAACACTTTATTGTGGGTAACGACTACAATAAAGAGTCTTATTACGGGTAACGACTGTAATAAGAAAATTACTAACCAACACTTTATTGTGGGTAACGATTGCAATAAAGATTCTCTGTGGGTTTCGACTGCAGTAAGATCTACTCACCTCACTTTTTTCCGGGTATCGACCAGAATAAAGAATATCCCAATCCCAAGGCTCAGTTAAAATTATTCAAATCAAGTGAAATCAACTGCCAAACTATAGGTCATATTTGTTATATACCATATATTTTACATTCACTATGTTTTTGATAAATTGGATTATTTCTGATTTAAATTTATTAAATATTAAAACTCTAGTTTGATACTGAAGTGTAGAATTAGCAGACAAACGAATAGAACCACTAACTTTATACCAGTGGCATCAATTTTCACCACATTATTCATTATTGCATGTACGCTCTGACTACGGGCAGTACATCCTGTTTATATTGTAGTTACTTTCTGAAAATTCTATCGTATCCACTCTCCATATTATTGTTTAACTTTAACCTATAAAGCATATTTCTTAATTGATTTTCACCCTTAATCTTACTTCTCAAAGCACGTATCTCACCTGACGCCCCTAATTTGTAATCAAAATATCAATGGCGAGTTACTTCGGACAATTTTAAATAATTAACTTCTAAAGAAAACGGAGTTTCCATTTCGAACCACAGTTCCAATAATAAATCAGAACCAATACCACCAAAGAGTAGTCAGTCCAGTTTCTTAATGCTGTCGCAAGATATTATCTCAAATATTAAGTTTCAGGTACACCTGCTAGCGCCTCCTCGTTTTCAGAAGTAATGCCATTTTCCGACCTAATTCCGAAAGGTTGAAATCTGGAGTATTATGCAGCACCAGTTAAAAATTCCGATGGAAGGAATATCCATTAAAAACAAACCGTTTGAAGATATTGCTCTATATTATCAAGAAAACTTTCTTTTTGAACCTGGGTTTCGGCATTAAGAAACAGTTGGTCGCACTTCTGTAGCTCTCTGTAGGTGAATTCCAAAACTTGGTATCATGAAATTAAGGTACTAATTTGGTCCTGCCACAAGGACTGAAGAGAAAGTGTATTCATCAGAAATTTAGTGTCAGGTGCCTCTAGTCGTATTTTTGTTCAATATTAGTACGTAGATACCTGCATAATTATCTAGAATATGTGTATGCCACATCCGAGCATCTGTATAAACGAGAGAAAGAGGAGATATTCCGCAACTAAATAATGGAGACAGGTGGACCGGATTACTTTTGTCTTATAAACGCCCGGGCAAGAAAGGTGTGGTCGTTGAAGCAACCCTAATGCTTATCTTGTTTGCTTACCTCAACTAAAGCACCTTAAGATTAACAGAATGCTAAGGAGCTTTTGAGTGAATTTTTATTACCACTTGTGCGGGCGGAAGTTAAATAAGTTCCTTGGAGGAAGCCCGTAGAGAGATATAAGTTTTATGGGAATTCCTAGACGAAGCTGTAAAAAGTAATCCCAAGTTAGTCGTTATGATGCAGCTATTTTTTGTTTGAAGCGAGTTTGTTTTGTTATTTAATGACATAATAAGTGTCAAACGGATGGTTTTCGCTTCGTTTCTAAGCTAAGAGATGTTTATTGAAGACAAAGATGCTGTAATGCATTCCAATTTAACGATAGGTTTCTGATTAGTGTCGTTGAACCTTGTCTGATTTCTTATGAGGTGTTCCAGTTATGCAGTGTAGCAGTTTTTTCTAAAACGATAGCATAACAAATTTTTTAGTGCCACATCACTGCAACTTTCTAGAATGGAATAGACAGAATAACTTTCTGTAACTAGATCTAATATTTCCTTATGAAATTTCATATTACTTTGTGTTATGAGTGCACACTAAAAGAGTGCTAAGCTGACTTTATATCATCCTTGATAGTAGTCAGAATAAAAGCGATATTTGCTTAATACTTCAGTACCATGCTGTCCTTTAAAGCATAAAAGTCAAGAGCATGTTGCAAGACGTTTCATCGCTTTTCCTTCAACCCACTTTAACTACTTCCGTTCGTTGTACGCCTTTTTTCTGCGAGAGCTTTATTATACCATTGGGATGCTTAGTTATTAATGGTCTTTTTGATTCTTCCATTATGAGGGATAAGCGGAAATTTCTAACAGCATTATCAGAGGGTGGAATATAGAGAAGTTTTTAGTATCTTAAAACAGTCCAGTGCGATGAAAGTTTTATTTGAGTTCTCAAGTAGAAAATTTAAACGTGAAGAAAATTATTAATACGTATTACTTAGGAGCAGATGTACTTGCGACAGTTTATAGTTATTTCCATATTTTTTACCATTCATTCTACTTCCTTTGTCAGCTTTGGAGCTTTGCATTTGAACTATAACTTTGAGAAAAGAATGTTTAGTAATTGGTGTGCAGTTTTTTTAACATACTTAGGTTTAAATAGATTAAGTCAGGGGAATTCTTTATTTAACAGATTTCACTTTGTAGACAACTCATAACTTATACACAGGTAAATACCGACCGCATATTGCTCCTGCTGTGTGCAATATGCGGTCATTTACTTGTGTATATTACAAAAAGCCTACGCTATCCTGCCATACGCTATGTTGTACTGTGCTGCGTTCAATGTGCTTCGGGCCGTAGTCTATCAATAATCTTATCATCTGCCCCCAACCCTATAGATGTGTTAAGGTCACCATTAGGAGGATCAGATTATGAGTAAAAATCTGAGTGCGATTTTAAAACATACATTGGTTTTTATAGCAAATGTTAACGCTTATTAGCTAAGCTTACTGCTATAAAGATAGTAGCACAACGGCAGTCATATGACAAGACAGATTTTAAAATAGCGAAACCCATCTACAAATAATGTAAGGAAGAGTAAAGTTAATGTAGGGATAGTAAAGTATTTAAATCAGGTATAGACCGGACTTGAGCCTCTGAATCGTTTTTCTGACGTTATTCTTCTATGTATATAAGCGACTTCTCATACTATTACATTTTACTTTTTTAGAGTGCCAAATCAAGTCAAGTTGATCCGTCGGGGAAGAGTGTTGTCTACATGTACATCCTCCATATGATATTTGATGTTTCCTACGATCATCTGTAATAAAGCACCCGATGAATGAGTTTTCAAGACCCACGATAGGCTCTGGTAAAAAAAAAAAAGATAAAATGACCAGTAAACCAGCTCATCCGTTTCATTCCTCACAGTTCTTGATCCATCGTATTCATAAATTCTTAGCAAAATCCAGTCTCGATATGTGTTCCATACTACTGCAGATATAATTTGTTTAATATGTATTTTATGATATATAGTTCCAAAAGATGGAGTGTTCAAGTACATTCCCCATTCAGCTGAAATTAAAGTAACAAATGTATATGCATATGTTACAAATCTCTTTCTTATGTTCAGAAAACGCTCGTTAGCGGTTTTTGTTATTCACCAGTAACTTTTGAGTTTCCTGGTTGTTTTGCAGTTTCCTGAGATCCGCAGGTAGGTAGATTTCGGATGCTCTATAGTATGGTGTAGGTTCACCGAACGAGGATGCTGTTTTACTTTCTTTTTAATTTCATCGACCACCTATATCTCTCAAAATCTGGAATCTACATAAGAGCAATCTTGTTTCTTCATGCCATTTACTTAAGGATACCCAGACTGGCTCAATACATGTCTGGACTCTTATCATACGGAAAAAAGCCCTAGACTTTCAAACGTTTACATTCTGGTTTAAATATAACAGCTCCGACTCCAGTGTTAACTTTGATATACTAACGGAATACTAGATTTATACCCCCTCCGACAATTTCTTTGACCCTTGCAAGTTCCCTAAATACTACATATAATTTAATCTTCTCCTAAACCAACTATTCGAGTAGATGATTCCCATTCATTAGTTTATTCATTGGAAACTTTCACTTTGAATCTTGATGCTCATATTTATATGTATTTGAAGCTTTAATCTTCGTACCTCTACCTTAAGCTTTTTTTAAAGTTTTATACTTCACTGTTTTCCATAGTAAAATCGAATATTTGATAAATAATTATAGCAAGCTTCTGCAAAGCCATGGGATGAAAAACTTTCTTTGATTTATTTGTCTATATAAAACTCCACCTGATATAATTATCGTTTCTTTTTTTCTTTCCTGTTGTGCATTTGAAAAAGAGGGGCCTTAAGGAAAAATAATTAGTGAAACCAACTTACCGTCCAATCCTATACGGAACTATACAGGCAATGCTTCTATAGTTTTAACAATGGTGACAAAGAAGACATACATATATACATACATCTAAATAAGTTTATAGACTTATTAAGTAGAGAAAGTTTCTTTGAATTCAAAACTATTACTTGCTTTCGGAATAACCTTCTTCAACCCATATTGAGTGGGGCGTTTATTCCTTACGATTTGTTACCCAAGATGCCCTCATACTCTTTCAATTTCCCAAGCATCCTGTGTGAATTCTCAGAAAATCTGTGTAAGAAGATAGTGGTATTTGTGGAAGATTACAGCACAAGGTATGTGTACTAAATTCGAGAAGGATTGGGACACTTAATTGCTGAAAACCGATTTTAATTACGATATTGGGGTTTTCTTCCCGCATTTAGCTTTTATTCTTACCCTTAAGCATGATGGTGGCTGCGAATACATTCGCGTGGTATATTCTCTAACCAGGAAAGGGAATCAACACAGTTAAGTACCCTTCTTCCTTTCCTGCTAAGTCTGTGCTACGGCATCATAGAGTATCACCGGAGCTTTGGAAACATCACAAAAAAAATTCAAGCTATTCCCATCAAGAAATATGGAGTTTTCCTAGGCTTAAATCCAAGAATGTCTGTTTGTTGCTAATTACATACAATCCAGTTATCTTGCAACAACAATAAAACGCCATTAAACTTTAAAGTTTATGCTTATTTAAGGCTTTTGCAATATAATGACGACTGTATGTAGTCAAAGACAATTTCTTTGGGGAGAGATAAAACCTAGAAATTAAAAAGTGGGAAAATATTTTCAAGTGAATTCTACTGACGAAAGAGATTTCTACGTATGACGAAAATTGAAAAACCGTAAAAGCCTAAGCCAGCAAAATATTTTCAAGTGAATTCTACTGACGAAAGAGATTTCTACGTATGACGAAAATTGAAAAACCGTAAAAGCCTAAGCCAGCCATTCGGAAATCTTTTTTAAGGATCTAAAGAGAAATTTATAAATAAAATATCATGGGGAAGATCCCTTTGATGTCAAAAGTCTGGCATCCCTTTCCGTTATCGAAATTTGTTTGACCTTACAGGATTTTATTGCGGTTTTCTAATTTGTTATTGATATTCTTATGTTGCGATAATTTTGCTAGGTAACGGAGGCCGACCGCTATTTTATATTAAAAACACCAACACCACTATCAATGAAAAAAATATTCTATAGATGATTATGTACGCATGGCATGGTATAATTTATAAATTTATTTATTTTTTAATGTTATTTTGCATACATTTTCAAATTACATAAGCATACGAAAAGTATACATCAGTTTACAAAAATTCGTTTTGTATTTCAATTTTTTTATTAGTGTATGTAAGCAGCAAGTATCGACAAAAATTCGCATGGTTGCATATCAATCAAAAATTTACGCTACCCTGTTCTACAATGTGCTGCGTTCAATGTGCGGCAGACCTTAGTAGAGTATAAATAACTGTTTTAATATTGAAATGCTATAACATGCTCGAACAATATCGACTATGACATGAATCTAAAAAAAAAAAAAAAACGAATCGTTCAAAACATACCTTTCATAACCAGTAATTTAACAATTTCGAACACTCCAATGAAAAAGATGTTACATAGGTGCAACCGCTTATAAAAGTTGGTTCAGGGCCCTGAAATTTCTTGACTTTCCTTAATAAATTTAGGTTTAAATAATTAATTTAAGTTCTTAGTTGCGGTGTCACCACCAAAGCAAAATAAAGCTCTAAATTACTTCAATACTTTAGTATAGATAAAAAAAACTTATGTCCTCGGCATACGAATCATCTTGAACTAATTCGTTTCTGACGAAATTAGAAGCTTTTTACTCTGTCATAGTATAGATCATATCAAAATGTATTAGAACAAAAAAAGAAATCTATTCGGCTTATTCCAACTGCATACTTTATATCATTCATGTTTACAGTTGGCATATCGAACGGTTGAGAAGTTAATAGGCATGCAATTTAATATCGTGACACTCATGTCAACAAAAGTCCATTAAGAATTGGTGCACTTGCTTAAATTGTATCGAATTCGAAATCATTAACTATTGTAGGCAGTACTTTTATTAGTCAAAACTAAAAATACGAAATTAACCCGAATCTACGTAAGAGACTTTTTAAATTTTAGCAGAATTAGTATTCTACATAAATTTTGTTGGAGAAATTTTAATTTTAAGAGATTAAGAGACTTTGGAGAATCTGAACAGTCCGCCCAGGCAGGCCAGCTGTTAAAGATAATTCACTTTGCCAGAATGAAGAAGAAGACATTTTTGTAGAGGCGATGATGGCAATAGGGCCAACCCACACGTAGCAGCACAAAGCACGCGTATTTTGCTACACTTGATCCCAGGCATGGCATCACAATAATTTTGCTGTGTTGTAGTTCCTTATTTGATTATCGAGGATAATTGTGTGCCTCTTTAATCAAGTTACAATTATTGATTATTGTATGATAAACTCACAACCATAGGCGCCGGTATTTCAAAATTGGCGTGGGGGCTAATCAGAGTAAAGTAATAAAATTGCGAGCGAAGCGAGCAAAATAGCGCCGCAGGCGAAATTTTTTCTGAATAATAATAATGGTAATAATAATAATAAGTATACTTACCAATCAAACTGACCCATTAGAGCAAAGTTAACGAAAATTGGGGCACCAAATTTGACAATTCCATTACCTAATAGATATACATATATAAATATATATATATATACTTTTTTGTGAAGTTCTTTCAACCTCGATGTTATCTTTAACCCAATTCCAGTAAATATGTATATAAATTGTAGAGGGATGATGAGCAAGAAATAAATAGAACCCATCTTTTTATTTGAAAAAGTACCTATCACAAAAAAGATTTATTGCTTTTCCAAAAAAATTGTACATTCCTAGATACTGCGGCGACCAAAAGTTTGGAAACTCTTTGAGCATAATTGTTATAGATCATACCATAAAAAACGTAATATAAAATCGATATTAAATTTACTGTGCATTTTTCCATTATATTTTTGGCCAAATCAACAGAATCCAATTTACATTTTTGTTCAAGTTCATTCATGTTCACATTTGACAAAAATAATTTCCGTTCCCGTGAGAACGAAGGCATAATATTAAATTCACCTTTTCCTGCGCGGCAGACGGGAAGTCAGCAATTTTATTAAAGTAAAAAGCGCACAAATGAGTAATTGACATTCACAGTTAGTCTGAAGTTTGGGATCCAAAGTAAATCGTCGCGCTCTTAAAATTCGTTCCTCGTATATACATAAGTCGCCAATGTAATTCCAAAATCTTTTATTAAATTGATTTCAATAAAGAATTAATGAATAGTTAAAGTTGGTGTTCTCATTTATATTATTTTTTTTCTTCTTAATAATAAAAATAGATTATTAAACTCATAATGCCTCCCGTTTCCCAAAACACTCTGCTGTCCCAAAATTCCAAAGAGAGTGCTACACTCACTAACATGAATAACAGTAGTGACACTGACAATAAAAACCAGGGAAGTAAAAAAAAAGCAAAGGAGTCAAAATACGCATGTAGGTAACGTACTATATTATATTGTTTGAAACTTGAAATGTTTTTATGAAAAAAAAACACATAGTGAGAAATGAACAAAAATATAACTCTTCTAGGAAACATAACTCATAAGATTACAAAACAGCCGCCCATAGGTACCACACTAATTTTTGGCGATGGCGAATGTATTCATTCTTGTCTTTTTATAAATTCATCCGCAATTTCATTATAGTTGACGGATTGGGCTATGTCACGGTGGCAGTTCAAAATAGTTATGCTATTCAATCTTTTTTGAGACATAGTACTGCGGAGATATGATTTCAGTCGTCTAAGACAAGAAAAACTTCTTTCTGCAGTGCATGATGTTATAGGTATCGTCATGTACAATTTTAGAGCTTTCACGTACTCATGCAGCATATTTTTCAATGGTTCATTTTTCTGAAAGAAATGTACTATATCTGGCACAGTTTGGAGTTTCACATTTTGGGTGGAGCATACGTCGAGAAACATTTCCCTGTGAAGAGTGAGTCTGTCAGCATCAAAATCATCTTGGTACTACTGTCCCAAAATTCCAAAAGACGCATTTTTTTCAAGCAAAAATGATTCAAATGCTTTAATTTTATCAATGTTTTCTGTTTGAAAACGCCTAGTGAGGGTTCCGATGCTTGTGTCTAGAGATTCGTAATATAAAATTCTGTTAAACTCTTTGGGGTCCTTTGGAACGTGTTCCTTGTCTGACCCACCAAATCTTGCAGGAATTTGTGGAAATTGTGGCTCGCCCAATTCAATAATCTGTTTGCTTTTCTCTATCGAAGTTTCCCATACAAGATCAAATTTGCTTCCTTGTCGGTAGCTTATGAGTACATCTTTTAAGTTGTAAACAATCTTCAACATACCGTCAAACGTGGTTTTTGAATTTTGTAGTATTTTTGTAATATTCAAAAGGAAGTAGAAGTCAAAACTGCACAACTTTTTACAAAAACCATTGGCTTTCGCACCAGCCTCAGTCTTTTCTTTGCTTATTTTAAACATGAATTGCAATTGGGAGTTATAATGTTCCAATAAACTTTTCAGCGAGATAACTCTCAAGCACCATCTTGTAGGGCAAAGTGGCCATATAAGTTTTGAAGATGGTTCGGTGTCATGTTTGAGGTTTTTGAAGATATCTAGCCTTTTGGGCGAATCTCTAACAAAATTGATGAGATCTTTCACCAGCGGTATAAAATTACGGATTTTCGACACGTTATTTAATGAGTCTTGAACAACAAGATTGAGAGAGTGAGCAAGACAGTGCACAAAAATTGCTCGGGGCTCATCAACAGCTAAACGCGTTTGTAGACCACTAATGGCCCCGCTAACATTGGCTGCTCCGTCGTAACACTGACCACGGCAAAACTTCAACTCAATTTGAGAAACAAGAAGAATATCTTTAATAACCTTATATAGCGTTGCAGAATCGGTGAACGGGGTTTCATGAAGACCAGGGAAATTTTCATTGACAACTAAGTCTTCATCTACAATTCTAAAACACACAGACATTTGCTCTTTAGACGATACGTCCGTTGTTTCATCCGCAATAATTGCAAAATAAGTCCAAAATTTCATTTATAATATCATGAGAAAGCCATCGATGTTTAGTTCGACTTAGCCAACTCTTCAACTCAGGTACATCTTCAGATCTTAGGTTCAATAACTGAATGAAATTGGAATTCTCCTCAGTGTGTCCGCGCAAAGGTAATCCTTGAATACCAAGAAATTTAATGGAACTTATAATTTCCAATAGGGCGACTCTTGCTAGCTTCATTTCTACCTCCATGGATTTGCTTAGGGCGGACTATACATTGACTCCCTTATCATAGGCCACAAGTGCTTGCAAAGCATTTCGATGAAACTCTGATTTTTCATGAGTTGATAACCTCTCCAATGCTTTCTTCCAATTTGAAAAACCTTCAGTAACGAAGGCTTTGTACGACTGCGTCCACTCTTTCGTGTTCAAGACAGGTATTTTTCTTTTTATGTTTGCCGTCTGGCACACTTCACAGAACACTTTGTTAAGGTGCTCATTGAAAATTATCCACCCATACTTCTCTTTCTAAGATTGTTGAAATTGGCGACCACCACTTGCACTTGCACTTGTTTTGTTCATCGTCGGTGTCGGCGATATAGTTGAAGTTGGAGGTTGCGAGGGAGGTTGAGAAGTAGTTGGATAAATATCAGTAATATCAGGATCTTCACAAGCGTCTGTCGAATCAGTGCCTTCAGTATTTGGGTTTTGTATAGTGGCTTCATCAGCTTTCACAACATTTGAAACTGTTGGTAGTGGTAGATTTTGATCACTTCCGCTTTTAGCAACAGGCTTTTTCAAGAAAAAGCTATCCAACTTTCTCTGCATTTTTGCGTCTCTTGGCCTAAAAACATCGAAAACGTAAGGTAGGTAACGGGTGTTGATTTTTAGAATACTCATTAACAAGAAATCTGAAAAGTGAAAATTGAAAATTGTTTTTACCTTTCCAATAAACACAATTAACATATCACTTTGAAAACGGCTTTTAAAGTTACACCCTTACTACGCAAATATTAAAGCTCTAGGTAGTACTGCTTCAGCCGTCAGTTATGATAAAAATACAAATTGAAAATTATTGTTCGGTAGGTAAGTAGAGGGAGATTATCCCGAAAAAACTATAAATCAAGCCTTCTAAGTGGCGGCCGCTTAGGATGTTTACAGTTTGTCGCGAGTCGACAAAGCGGCAGATAGGCGGCAGGCGGAGAGCAACGCCTTTATTGTTTTACCGTGAACCGCCTGCTTTCTACTTAATCAGCTTGCGTTGCTCTCCGCCTGATGTCATCAGTTTTCAGTATTAATCGAGAACGAGCTAAAGCCTTTATTGTTTTACCGTGAACCGCCTGCTTTCTGCTTAATCAGCTTGCGTTGCGCTCCGCCTGCCGCTATCTGCCTCTTTGTCGACTCGCGACAAACTGTATACATTCTATGCGGCACAGTAGAGTTCAGCCAAGATCCTCAGAATTACACTCATTTTGATCGAAAGGTAATTAATTATATCCACAAAACTACAATTTCACAGTGGGGACATTAATCATATTTTTAAATGCCGTGACCCTTTCTCTTTCCGTGGAGCGTACTTCTAGCAGACCAAGTCAATTCCATCTGTTCGTAATTAAATTTAAGATTGCTTTTTACTACTGTATCGATTCTGCTGATATCAGCTATCAGAAACCGGACCGTGTAGATGTTGGGATAGATGTATTGTGATCGCTATTACACCCTGCTGTTGACCAAGTGTCTTCAATAGCACAGTGTAATAGTTTTTATTTAGAATCATATTTAAAAGAACGTTAAAAAATTTCCAAAAATTATAAAACCCAATTAAGAATACTAATGGGTTCTACTACGAGTGCTGTTACATTTTCAATCTCAGCCTATAAGTCCGGACATTATTTTATACCATTTTTTTTCAATCATCATGCCTAGGTGGCAATATCAACAAGCTCTCCGTCGTAAATTACATATCCAAGGCAGGAAACCCTAGCCAATAAATAGTTCGATCTTAATTATTTTTCCAAGGAACAACAAGGTCAGGATTAATGGTAAAGGACATAGGACACATTCATACAGTCTCTTTCATTTTTCATGTCTGTTTAGAAGGAGTAAGCTTTTTTGAGTGTTGACAGACATAGTGTTTACTTTCCAATTTATATTGTTAGTATATGAAAAGATAATGTCAACAGTGAGGAATTCTACATCATTCTCTTGATAAATTAATTCTTCAGATTCCGTCGAAGGCTTTTGGTTAAGTCCCACTACTCAGCTTGGGTGGTGCCGGTTTAAAAGAGATAACACAGGTCGGTTTCAACATTTTAGAGTAATTCCGTATATTTTTGATATCGCAGAAAAAATTTTCTTAGTAACTAGACAATTTAATTCAAATCTATAAAATCCTCTAATTTTTTTACCTATAGACTCTATTTTTACTTACTACTTCAATTTCTAATCCACGCTAATTATCTTAATATGTGTCACTCTGTTTGTACACGCTAATTTCCGAAGCCGCCAAACCGATTTCAATGAAATTTTCTGAATGTGTTTGGTGGGTTCCAGCCACTGACTTATAACAATGGACTGAGTGTATTGCCATTTTCCTATAGGAAAACGTGGCACAAGTTTTATAGTTCTCTCTTTCGGCCTGTGGCAGATTTGGAGCTACCAACACAAAATATTGCATTCTGGAACGTTTGGTTATGCCATTTGATGTTTTTATGTTGGCGACTTCAGATGCAGAAGCAATAAGGTAAAGAGAGTGTCTACCATGCTCCGTCTCTCATGCCCATAATCAGGATTCAGTTAAGAATAACTTTTGAAAATTAAAGTCGGAATGAGTTTCATTAATTATAAGCGATTAAAATATCACTTAAGCACAAGAAAATATATTTTTTTAATTAAATTCGATTTGCGGGTGTAAAATTTCATCTGATTGGTTGAGTTTTACATGTTTTTTATGTAATCGTTTTAAAGGGTGCTCTAACGGTGATATCCAGAAACACAATATTTTTTGTGCCACATGAAATAGCAAATCGATCAGTCCATTGTTATAAGTCAGTGGTTCCAGCTTGAAAGATAGGATAGTGTCGAACACGATAGATGGCGCTGTTCTTGAGACGCAAGGAACTGCCTGACAGCGCTTGGACCTGGAAAGCTAGAACTTCGTACACAGCGTATTTATAAAAATTGCAAATTCAAGTTAAAAATGGTTTAAATCGCGCTCCTTCGTAAGGTTGCTATACAAATATTTCGATTTTTTGTATATATGTATTTGGACACTGCCTGACAACAAACTTATAAAAATGGTCTCAATCGGGCAGCTTCTTCTTGATGTTGCCGTACAAAACTTTGGTTTTTCTCTATATATTTGGAAAGTATTCGAGAACGCGTCGACGTGGAGAGCTCAAATTTTGTAGTCGAAGTTTTCATGAAAATTGCAAATACAAGCTCAGAAAGGGACCAAATTGGGCGACCACGTTTTGGTGTTGCCATCCAAAGCATTAAGTTTTCACTATATATTTGGACACTGTCGCACGCGTTGACGTAGAGGGCTGAAATTTTGTACACGGCACTTTCTTAAAAAACATTCAAATTGGGTTCAAAAATGGGACCAATCTGGCAACTCCTTCGTAGGGTTTCCATACAAAAAATTTGCTAAGTGGTATTTTCAGCTCATATTTCGTACACGGCGTTTTCATAAATATAGCGAATACAGGTCGAAAATGTGACCAATCGTAAGGTTGCCATACCAAAACATCGTGTTTTACTATATATTTGGGCACTGCATAAGAACGCGTCGATGTAGAGAGCTGCACTCTCTCACACATATGAATTTATGCACGAAAACTCACACACGCACACACACTTGCAGACATAGAGTGAAACCTAAAAGGACGAAATCGCACGATCGAGTCAGATAATAGCTAAGTATCTACAGGGTGATTCGGATCAAGATACCTTGAGATATACCACGCGATTCCTTGAGGTAAGCTGATCAAAAATTTATGACTGGACCCACAATTGCTTTGGTTATAATTTTCTGAAGGTAGTGGTACTCTTATTTAAGCAGTATCTTAGGAGTTTCGTGATTACCTTTTTTTATTAGTCAATGGAAAGTAGCATCAAGATTTTAAAAAAGTAAGAATATTTTTTGTTTGGCCTTAAAGAGAAGAAGAAGCTGGATTAAAGTATGTTATCTAAGATTTAAATGCTGTTATGCAATAAATATTAACAAAAAATATTGTTAGTTACTAGTATGGCGTTTTCAAATGACGAATGTGCGGATTATAGCCAAAGCAATTCTGAACAACAATGCTTATTTCATTTAAAGGGGGGGGGGGGAAGCTTTGGCGATCGAATGTAGCTTGAGCGGCTTTGTTGGGTGAAAAGTGGACTTTTCTAGTTATCGTATTTGTGCGGAATAAGTGCTTGGTGGGAACTTGCTTCCTATGAGAAAAATGCTCACAACAGAGCGATATTAACCATGGAAGGAAGAACAATATTGTTACGCGCCACAAAGTGATACAAGCGACATCTATTGGAAATGGAAACAACTTTAGGTTAGTGACATCCTAGTAAATTGGTTTTGGAGAACGGAATATTCAGGAAGGTTCTAGGATAATTTGTAGAGCATAAATACAGCGCTACTCGCATCCAGGAGGCAGTCTTATTTCAGACAGTGAAATGAACGAAGTAAACTATTGCGATAATTAGAAGTACAGTACTAGCGATAACTATCAAGAGTTTATTTGATAATGGTATGTAAATGATATAAAAGTAAATAGTGAAGTTAAATAAAAGAAAGATCTTGTTAATGATATCTGAAATATTGTCTTTTAAATAACGAACTAAGGCCACGCTCGTAACAATATATATATGCTGAAAACAGTACCTGGGGTGTATGTGACCCAAGTGCATGACAATGGGTCTTCCGGTGGTGTGCCCAGAATGGTTTTTGAATCGAGCAGAAGGACACCACATTGAAGTGCGCGGCGAGACCTGCAATTTGATATGCAAGATACCGTATTGGAACCACCCCACCTCTCGTCAGGGCTTCCTACTACCACCCTTAAAGTATCCAGAGAAAAATTTTCTTCTTCGAATTGTAGTTGGTATAGAGCTGAGGCGATCAGTGAAAACCTGGTTACCAGTACAAGCTAAAAACAAATAATGGTTAAAGAAAATATATGGCAAAACATTGCAAAAGATATGAAAAAAAAACAAGTCAATACGTTGTTCATTCCGATACTATGGTTACGCGTTTTTCTTGTCAAGAACACGAGCCGATTTTACTGTTAAAATAGTCTTTAAAATGTTCACTGTTTTCTGCTTGGAGAATGCACTATGTATTACTATATAAGATACAACATATAAAAATTGGTTGAATATAGCTCTTTTCAAGATTCACTGATTCTAGAACAAGTTCGTGCCCGCTAGCATTTTCGCATTGGTAGAACAATTCTGCCATCCATCGATCAATGAAACTGAGTCCACACGCAGAGAAACCTTTGTTGAAGAAATGCACTTTTCATATGGATTATCAAGTAATGTGATTGAAAGTGCTTTCCTGCCAGGAATTTCATCTGTATATGCTGGCCGTACTTTTTAGTGAAATTTTTGAAGTGAATAGAATCCGCCAATTGTAGTGATAAGTTGCACTCAGAAATTAATTTTGAAAATGCTTCATTTAAATCCTATTCTTCTTTGTCGTTCAATTTGTCAACAAAACTCGACATTGAATTCGAACTGTTTTTGTAGAACGACCTCTTATTACTTTTACATTGTGAAAATGAAGGAAATGATGGTAATGTCTTTCCAGAGTTGATCGTTGATGTCGAAGCTGACGAAAATTTAAATTTTTTTGAAGATCCATCAGTTAGATGTGGCTTTTGAAAGAACCCTATAGGCTCCTGGTGAAGATGCTGAAGTCAATGAGCATGGACGTGGCGAGCTTACATTTTCCCTGGACGAACCTTCGTAGTTTAAAGAATATACATTCTGTGATATTATGAGTATGATCAAATTTTTTTGGTGCACAATAAAATGATTTAAATACTAATTACTGCATAAGGATTTAATAATGGATCCGAAGATAACTCTATAATCGCTTCATTTTGTTCAACTGCTGCGTCATCCAAAATATTATAATCGTAATTGGTGTTTGTCTTGTTCTTCTGTTTGCAATACAGTAGTTGTTTTGGCTTCTATATTTTGTTGCTTGCAAATATTTCTTAACAAAAACCAAATATTTATAAATATTTTAAAATGCTGTATATAAAAGCCTCGTGTTTTAAAACAGAACAGTTTTATACATTTGATTATGTCCCACTTGTGCTCTCTTAGTGGACTCTCATCAGTATTAAGCAAACTCTTTTTGCATTGTATACAAACAGCGGCATATTATCCACTATATCCTTTTTTATGTGTCTTTTTATCAAATGTTTACAATACCAGAAGATAGCCCAGGTTATGACGGGTAATTTTGGTTATTAGCACTTTAATAAAATCTCAGTGTATTTCCAAGAAAAATGGCAAAGCAACACGATGAATGGAGTACAATTAGGTACCTTGTCTTCGAACCAAATTGATTCGAATATATTTTTCTTAACAGATACCTTCTGAAAAGATAACATCCTGAAAACAGAGCATCAAACTTTTAGGAAAATTAAATGTAATTTGATTACCCTTATTAAAAAAACATGTACACAACAAAGCCATGTATTTGTCATACACATACCATATTGCACAAATACAATACAAAGACATAGCTTCATGGAACAAATCAAATTAAAATCATTAGCATATGTTTGAACTGTTAGATTCTTGCTAAAACAATTCGCGCAAAAGAGAACATATTACAAAAATACCATGATAAAATTGAGTGCTGAAAAGAAAACAAATTCAATTTAATTACAATTTCCCAAAAATAGGTACAACATCTGTGTTGTCATGTAGCATATAATGCATGGCACAAATACAATCAGATCAAGCAGATCAATTTGCAACTCTATCATTATCATCATTATAAGTACAATCCAACGGGAATTTCTTCTCTACGTGATAGAGAGAACATTTTTGCAAATATAATTAATTTTACACAGCTCTAAATTTCTTGTTGATATACATTTTTGTTCGTTGCTATGCAAATTTTATCGCTGATACCATAAGATCACAGCTACACTACCAATTCTTGCGATCATGCGCCTCTGCTACTCCATCAGTGGTGTCGTGTGCAAGCAAGGGCTATATAAACGACAAGCTGACTGACTCAACTCTGACAACCAAGGTAGCAACACCTAGTGAAATATTTGAATGATTAATTCAATGAGAATAAACAAGTTCAAAGAACGTAAAACCCAATTTTACCGACGGCATTCCATGCACACGTGCGTGGTATTGAACTGTATGTATGAACAGTGTTTAGTGCTTTGGATTTTGTATGTGTATTGTTATTATAATATATGTGCAACACAAAGACACTTTTGTAATAATCATCAACAGGAAAAGTGAAGCGAAAGACACAATAAAACAACAGTGTGGTGATAAAGATACCTAAAGGAAAGTGCGTGAATAATTAAACAGTGAAAGAGACACTAATATGGCCATGACCATGACCAATGAAGACCAAATTTTCAGCGCCGTCAAGGAAAATGTGCGTGAAGTTTTCGCCAATGGAAACATCAGCAACATTCCTGATACCAGCATAGAGTCCTTTGCTAGAAGGACGCTGCAGGGAAAGTACTAGGGAGCATCAGGAAGCAGCGTAGAGTCGGAAAATATGTCTGAGGACGAGCCAGAGACTGAAAGCGAGGAAAGTGAGTACCGCGAACTAAAAGGAAAAAGGAGACCGCGCAAAAATCCATCAAAAATGGAGGATAATGCAAAAAAAACTAAGCCAGCTACTGACCCTAGGATGTCCAGCAATTACTACCAGACACTGGACACAGAAAACAGGTTCCGAATCCCACCAAAGGAAACGTCAACGAATGAAAAGTCGTTCAAACTAGAGCCGAAGCCAAACAAACCTCCACCAATAATAGCACATGGCTTAAACTAAAAAGTGTTCAATGATCCGCTAAACTTAATGCAAGCCAGACCCAAGTTCTTCATAAAAATGGGTAGTGGAAATAAGTGCACCTTTAAACCCTTCACAGAAGACGACAGGAAGACATTATTGAAGCTGTTAAATGATGTCAAGGTGGAATCCTACACCTTCACCCCGAAGGAAGACAGAAAAACTACGCTAGTGCTGAAAGTAGTTCAGCATACCTTCAACGAAGAGGACGTCAAAATTGCCTGGGAGGAAAAGCTTCAAGGATATAAAATAAAGAGCGTAGCAGAGTTCGCGACTACGCGAAGCAAGGCAGCAGGAAAGCACATCGACGCCTTCATCGTAACTTTCGACGCGAAATATGAAGTCAACGACATCGTCAAAGTGGACCGACTTCTCGACCAGATAGTCTACTGGGAGAAGCACATCGTGAAGGGAGTAGCCCAGTGTAAGAGCTGCCAGCGCTATGGACATGTAGGCAGCAACTGTGGGCAGATGTATCGCTGCGTCAAATGCGATAAAAAGCATGGACCTGGAGAGTGCTCCAGAAACAAATTCGACGTGCAGACAAAACAGTATTGTGTGAACTGCGAAAAGGAGGGACATCCAGCCAATTATCGTGGATGCCCAAAATACAAGGAAGTCAACACTATAAAGAACCAACCAAGGGAACAGCAGAAACAGAAGGAGCTCTTTACCAGGACAGCCGTTAAAAATTACGTCAAGCCAGGTTTGTCGTTCTCCCAAATTGTCACTAACAAACAATATAATAATCCTAATACTAACAAACCCCAGCAACCCACTATAATCCCAAAACCTGCCCCAAGGGCAACTCAAGTCCCTAAGGCATCGCAAGCCCCAAAGCAATCACAGAAAGAGGCAGATAACTTCTGCACTCAAGAGACCAAAGCCCTTTTCGGGTGTGACCTTTTCACCCTAATGGGTAAATTTAATAATTTTATTCCCCAATATAGGAAACTGTCTACCCTTGCAGAACGTCAAAGTGCTTATCTTCAATTTGCCTTTAGCCTATGTCTAGGGAAATAAGCAAATTGAAGATAATCGCATTAAACTGCAACTCACTAGTAAGGCATAATAAAAGAATAGCCTTAAATTCGTTCCTTGCGGAACAAAAACCTAACTTTGTTCTTCTTTCAGAGACACATCTCACTCCTCGCCACAAGCTAGTTTTCGAGAAATTCTCGACCACCCGCTCAGATAAAACAGATTCTTCCCATGGCACGGCCACCATAATTCGAGATGGGCTTAAATGTGAACAGGATAAGCTCAGACCATTGTGCATCATGGAATGCACAGCAGTCAAAGTCTTTCGTACCTCCGAACAAACACTACTCCTCATTTCCCTTTATAGCAGATGTGGTGCTCGAGCAGCGAAGATTAAAAGGACCCTTAGCTACCTCAATAATATCTCCAAAGATTTCACCTATACGGTTATTGGAGGAGATTTCAACGCCAGGCACCCAATGTGGAATGACCCAATGGAAAGTTCATCTGGCAAAACAATTGCCAATTGGCTCCTTCCCCCGATCAGGTTACTACATAGACTTTTACCTTGTTTCTTCAAGTGTGATTAACCTTCTTCCCCAAATTAATAATTTCAACTGCGTTACACATCATGCAATAGAACTGACCATCAAACCTATTTCGCCGGTAAATATACTGACGATGGCACTACCCACCTCCAGCGCTTTGGTAGACGTGAACTGGAATGATTTCCAGGACAGGTTAACCACACTGTATGAAAACAACCTCCCCCCCCCAACAGTAGGAACCTAACAAACTCAGAAATAGATACCCAAATAGATTTTTTCACTAATTGTCTACAGAGTAATATAAATCACTTTTCACAGACTACTAGCTCCAAAAACTATTTCTATAAAAATCTTCCGGCAAATCTCCAAAGTCTGTATAAAAACAGGCAAAAACTGCGGAAAATCTTAAACCGCATTTATCACAGAACACTAAACTCTCAAAACGCGGCATACCAGTCCATTCTCTCCCAAGTCAAATGCTTATCGATTATCATTAATGAGCAAACTAAACTGTTCTGCTATGAGCAGTTTAGAAAAAGATTTAAAAAAATGAAACTTGGCCCACAGACCTTTGAAAATATTAACAAAGTCTGTGCCAGGAAGCCAAAACTCCAGAAATTCATAAAGAACAACAAAGAAACTCTAGTTCTCCCACAGGAAAAATGTGACGCATTCGCATCATATTTTCAAGACACTTTTCAGGATAACTCAATTCTTAGTACTCCAGCCTTCTCCTTGGAAGTAAACAGCAGTGTTAATACTTTTCTGAACGCAAACGGCTCTATACCACAAACCTTCTTCTGCGCTGATAACCCCACAATCTATACTGAAGAGCAAAATATTTTCACCAATCCTTTGGACCTCTTCGTCTTAACCAAGACAATAAACTCAAAAAAATCGAGTGGTCCCGACAAAATTTCAAATGCAATTATTAAAAAACTTCCACCAAAAGCTCTTGACTTCCTATCAACCGTCTTCAATAATTGCATAAATAATTGCTATTTCCCAGATAAATGGAAAATGTCATGCATTTTCCCAATCCCCAAAAAGACTTCATCAAAAGATATCAAGGAGTTTAGGCCCATCTCCTTAATTTCAAAGTTAGGAAAGCTTTTTGGGAAACTCATCAAGCAACTGGTTTTAAACACTTGCGCAGAAAAAAAATATACACCAAGACCCACAATTTGGTTTCAAAGCAAAACACTCCACCTTCCATCCACTACTAAAGCTTCACACGGATGCAACCAGAGCCTTAAACAGGAACGAGTGTATCCTGGGCTGTTTCCTTGATGTCGAAAAAGCATTCGACTCAGTATGGACAGCAGGGCTTATTTTCAAGCTAAATCAGTTCGGCTTCCCCCCACACCTCAATTTGCTAATCCACAGTTTTCTAACTTCTAGGGAATTCTACGTGGAACTCGAAGAACACAAATCACCACTCAAGGCAATAGAAGCTGGTGTTCCCCAAGGCTCCATTTTAGGCCCAATCCTCTGCAACCTCTACACTTGTGACCAACCTCCAAACGAAAATGGGACAACACTCTTATAAGCTGATGATTCCCTCACGTATACCCAATCTCGCTGCCCAAATTTGGCAATAAACAAAGTCAACCTGCACCTCAACCAATTAGACTCCTACCACAGAAAGTGGGGGATCAAAATAAATGTACAAAAATCTGAACTGATTTGCATTCGGAAACCTGGCACTGGGCGAACCGCCAAGCTCCAAATCCAAGACCATTGAAGCCATCTACAACAGGGGAAAAATAGAACCCACGCAAAGTGCCAAATACCTGAGTATCAAATTTCATGAATTGTTAAGATTCAATGACCATGCTAAAGCGACCATTAGCAAAGCTAATTTCGCATATAGCTTACTTAGTCCAATAATAAACTTCTCGGACGGCCTCTCTACTCAGACCAAACTTCTGTTGTATAAACAACTCATAAGACCTGTCATTACTTACTGCTTCCCTATCTGGCATACTATTTCTCCCACCTATACGGAAAGACTCAGCAAGCTTGAAAGAAAGATTCTTAGAGCTTGCACAGGATTCCATAGACGAGACAATGGAAAATTCTTTACCACCAGAGTAGTCACTCACTCACTCACTCACACTCACACTTATGAGGCAGCCAACATCACTCCAATCAAGGCGTACTTATTTGAACTTACGAACAAGCAAGTTAAAAAAAAACCAAACCACCCAAACCCACTCATAAACAACCTGCCTGACCTTCTCATACCGGCAAACTTTAACTATCTTTCACCCCTGCTCTTAACAAAGCCCGAAACTAGAAACATCTACCAGCTGGATGATGGTAGAATAAGTTTCTACGACCATAAAGGTGATTACTATCGCGGGTAATCACATCTTAGCCACGTTTACGCAGAAAGTGTCTCTGAAGAAAACCATTGCCTTAGGAACTATTCATTCCTAAACACTCCCAAAAAATCCACATCCTATCCTCTCATATCTCCTTCCCCCGCCCTCCTACTAACAAACTAACACCAAAAGGAGAACGACATGAGGTACGACTGATAAGGCGCATCAGCTGTAATGGAAAAAGAAGACAATAGAATGATAAGTTCGAAAGTCACAAAGGAAACCTATCAACAAGAGGAAAAAAGACAACATCCAACCGAACTGAGGGCTAAAGATGAGCCCCAAAGAACAAATGAGGACAAATAGAGACAACTTCGAATGAAACTACGACAAAAGCAAATAAATATTCGGCGCAAATCACACTTGACTTGACTTGACTTGATCTCGCTCTCTTTTTGTACTTGGCATCGCTTGGGGTAAGTTGGCTGTTTAGGGACTAACATTTATATCGGGTATCGACTGATATTTCACTTTTAACAATTAACAATCATTTCTGGTCTTGACGGAAATAGACGCATCTTATTTCGGGTCTCGACTGAAGATAAGATAACACTTTAAGCCGGGTCTCGACTGAATTAAAGAATATTATCTCGGGTCTCGACTGAGGTAATCTTTTACTAACAATCATTTCTGATCTCGACGGAAATAAACGCATCTTATTCC
This sequence comes from Dioctria linearis, assembly GCA_963930735.1. Lineage (NCBI taxonomy): Eukaryota > Metazoa > Arthropoda > Insecta > Diptera > Asilidae > Dioctria > Dioctria linearis. The sequence continues at coordinate 153,701,241 of OZ005744.1, read as the reverse complement.
GGGTCTCGACTGAAGATAACATAACACTTTAAGCCGGGTCTCGACTGACTTAAAGAATATTATCTGGGGTCTAGACTGAGGAAATCTTTTACTAACAATCATTTCTGGTCTCGACGGAAATAAGCGCATCTTATTTTGGGTCTCGACTGAAGATAAGACAACACTTTAAGCCGGGTCTCGACTGACTTAAAGAATATTATCTCGAGTCTCGACGAAAATAAACGAACTTTATTTCGGGTCTCGACTGAAGATAAGATAACACTTTAAGACGGGTCTCGAGTGACTTAAAGAATATTATCTCGGGTCTCGACTGAGATAATACCTTTCTAACATTAACACTTTATTTCTGGTCTCAACGGGAATTGTTCTATCCAATGGTTAGAACAAAGGGTCTTAACATTAGCTTAAAGCCAACCCTCAAGCGTCAAGTTGTAGATCGGTGAGTACCAGTCACTTGTAACAAATTGATATTTATTCATATATTTATTTTATTATATATTTACTCAGATATATATTTACATATTCTATATTTCTTGTGCATTTTTATTAAATATCATATCTTATATTCATTCTGTATAAATTTTAAATATATATATATATGTATTACGATCTTGACGATTTTATATTGCAACTATTACTATACGTGTTTTCAGTGTGATACAAAATTCTCTGACCCAAAACTTACATATTGAGTTTTATCCCAATACAACTTTTCTTGATAATCGTATGTTTTAAGTCTGTGGTAGTAAGTGTTTTCTAGTGTGTGTTCATCTCTGACCTAATACCTCATTACACAATCTGATCTTATAAAATTAGTGGGTAATCTTAAGAAATAAGTGTGAAAATCTATTGGAAGTTAAAACTTAGTGAACAGAGTTTGTTTTGATAAGAGATTCGATCATTGACCTTGATCCGAATTTACCAGTGCATCCATTTCAGTTTCACTAAGTTCAAGTTTGCGTGTACGTTCTACTAACGGACAGTACACCTTGTATCTCGCTAATAAAGACGTAAACTGGAACTTTTAATATAACACTTTCGTTTTAGTTTCTTTTTCGGAATTCAAAAATGTAGTCGAAATGTAATGTGTTAATAAGGACAAAAAAGACATTTTATAAATATATGATTTTCCAAGTCCTTATTCAAGGACTATTGTTTTGCTATATGATAGTATGACCAATTCTACGTAACTTTTATTATTATAATTTTTTCGACAACCCCGCAAAAAGAAAAATGTCCAGGGAACATTGAACATGGGACACCCTGTATATATATGTATAACAAATACATAATTTTTTATATTAAAAAATTGAAAGGTTTACATTCTTCCTAAAACTTGTCATGCAAGTTTCTTTACATGATAGGGTTAAGGAAGAAATCACTAGGAAATTATTGAGCAAAGACAATTGGTAAATTTTCAAAACGTATAATAGAGACTTGAAATGCAAGTACAAAATAATTTTAATGAAAATTTTTTCTATATTATTTTAAAAATTAATGATTATTTATTATTTAAATTTAGTGAGATCCTTGAGCTTGATGTTTGCTGCAAACAAATTTTATGTCAAGTTCCAATTTAGTTAATTTCATTGTTAGGTCTTCCCGTTATGTTATATCCATCCGATTTCTTCATTTTATCAGCAAATCATTACGGCACTAAATCTGCTTTCAGCTAAATATGAAGATAGAGACTGTAAAAAATGTTCTCTTGTACATTTGGTTACATTTGCATATTTTATTTCTGTACCCTCACAAAGTCATGCCATCGCTCCTTTTATAATAATTAATATTTTAATTGACTCATCACTTTGTATTCCTTTATTCTGCATATTTGAAATATCAGAGAAATCCACTAATATTGGCTGCATTATCTAACAGTGAATTCTTTTCTGAACTTGGAATCACACCCGCACCAGAACTATGCTGACACCATTCCTGTTCGGAGCTGCCAAATTGGCAATTCTGGTGTGTGTTCGGTGAGGGTAGAAAGAACCAAATAATATTACGACGCGGACGCATTATGGACAACAGTAATTTAGATCAATTTATAGGTAAATACATATTAATATAAGTCATATAATCATTATTGTTAATTGCTCTCTTTTTTTTATGTTATAGAAGTTGAAGTTCTATCAGATTCATATTTGGAGACAGATGAGGCTGCAGTGATCGCACCGATAGAAAATAAAACAATTGGTAAAGCGAACTTTTGCAATATTTTTCAATTTTAAAATTCATATTTTACCTTATAGATTTCTGGACGGATGGTCAAAGTCGGTGGCTTCTTGACCATTACGCCAAATATATGGCACGAATTGGTCCGTGCAGAAAATTTAGAAATTGTTATGCTAGTATGGAGAGTGATTGGCTTTGGACGTAAAGTCCAGACTGCCAGAATGAGCTGACAGATCACTCGACGGAGAGGGTTGACTGCAGGGCGGCACGCTAGCTCACCTCGGGTCATTGGCGGAGAGTGTGGGGAGATTCGAAAAACCTGCCGCCGCCGTCAGCCATAATCAAGAAAAATTCGCTCTTACAAACTAAAAGCCGGCACACATTCGGTCCTGAAGGGACCCTTACGTCACTTACCTATATCCGTCGTCGAAGGCGCAGATGTTATGCCTTCTTCGCGTGCTCCAACCACCCATCTGACTCTGAGGACAAGATTTATCAGAGTCTCTAGTTGACCTGTAAAGAGAGTAGGGGAGCGGACCTATTCAACCTTCAAGACAAGAGGGCTCCGGGAGAGTTAAGGAAAAGAGATCTAAGCTTTACGATGCCATTACATTATAAATATTTATTGATCACGGATTGTCATACTAACAACTGGAGACAAAGCTATCTTACGGACAGCTCGTATACACGCTCTCTTAAACCAATACTTTTAATAACAATTTCATACTATCTCATCTTTACTTACAAGTCACCTGAGAAGTGCTTATTTAATAATATTTTCTTAATTTTGTCGTTTTTGCTTCTATTTTTTTCTAGCTAGGACAAGCCGGGGAATATACCACATCTAATCTTCGAGCTCAAATGATTTCATGGCCTGTTAGATGTCTCAAGGAAATTCAAAAGAACTGCCATAGCCAGCCTGAGTTTTGTCTTTTTTTGTTACCAGCGAAATTGAAACGCCCTTACTTAAGATAAGATACTGGCTCCGACCCCAGTGGGAATGTAATATTAAATATATTTAATGATTTTTCAGTATAATGTTCAAACAAATAGCACAATAAAATAATCAAAAGAAAATATACTGATAATTTACTCAAGTGTCGTTCAGTCCCTCGAAGGAGCTCCCTGGAGGCGAATATATGACAATCAAAATGCTGCAAATTTAAAAAGTTAGGGCATTGTTCGTTTTTTATCTTAATAGTCTTGTCGTAAAGACACAATCGTTATTCTTTACGTAGGTGAACCTTGTCAACCTGAAATATGAGAATCGGTATTATACTGACAGTGTCACCTAGCGATAAGATCTCCTAACCTGATCACAATAAGAAGCTAATGCGAATAATACCCGGAATTAGGTAAACAATCAAAACATGTCGTGAGTATCGGATCAAATTAAAAGCCCTATGACTTAGAGACACTTCTGATATGTCCACGTAAATTTACAACTTTATGCTTGTCTCTACCTTAACATTTTAACCTCTAGATTCCATACTCTGTAAATTGATTTTGAAGCTCTGATTCTTTGTTGTAATTTATGCAAAAACAAAAACTTTCAGGCTCTTAAAATCTCATCTCATGTTATTGACGTCTTTTCAGGTCTTTAAGATTTATTACTATAAGTTCAGATTGACCTTGTATTGTCATGTATTCCTTTACTGCATCGAATTTAATTTTTCTTTAAATTCTTTTTCTCTCCTATCATTGAGATCAAAAACGCTCTAACAACATAAAAGCAAATCTTTTCAAGAGTTGCCGCACTATTACAAAAATACCTTCAAGTCTTTTCATTTATTTCAGCGTGTCGTACGTTTTGCCGTGGATCGTCACGAAGATTATCATTCAATTATTTTCAGAAAATCCAGAACAATCCACGTTTTCTTTTGTAAGATTTGGATTTCTTCCTCTTCTGTTTGAGTCGTAATCCTCATGAATTCTCAACCTTTTCTTTCTTTTCAGCACCTTTTCAAGCTTTATACTTTCACTTCGTGGAATGGAATAATATAATTTTGTTCTATTTTTCGTAAATTAAAAAAAACTTCTTGTATCTAATGCTTCAGAAGCTCTAACATACCAGCCGCTGCCCGGTGAGATACAGAATTTGGCCCCAAATCGACTTGCTGAGAAGCTGCTGTTGCGGAAGTTTTGATTGGTCCGGAGTATTTGAAAATAAAAGTTTTGTTTTCTAGTGGATGTCTGCGAAAATACTTTGGATCTATTTCTTGCACGCTATACTTGACGATTTCACCATACGAGAAGATTGCATTCTTGTTATTTTCCACCGTCAGAATGTCACTCCGACCTCGAGGAAACGCACTTCTCTCGGTCGGGGTGCGTTCAATTTTTCTGCTTGACAGCAGCCTGCTTACACGATTCAGTATTTCGTGTAGCATATTGCTATATGCATAACATACATACATACATATTGCTATTCCATAACAATATAGAAGACAATGTGGGTTCACTTAGCCGAAAAAATTAATGCGGAATTAGGTATTAATAAAACTGCCGACCACACACAAATATAATAAAAATCAAAACAAATGTTGTAAGACTGTTCTTTCCAAACACAAATTACAATAAACTAAAACAAAAACGATGTAATTAATTTTTCCACAACAAATAACACAAAAATCCCGCTGAATCAAAACAATAAAACAAACTTCAAACCCCAGTCAACACCCGACACCGGAAAAAATTTGGGAGTAGAAATTTGCAACCAGGGGCAGCACCAAAAATAACAGAGGTAGAAAAGATTACGGGGGTTGGGCTTGCTACTAGTGTGGTGGGAAGAAAAGAGTACGGAAATGACAGATTCGGTGGCAGTGCTTACACCGAGTAGCAGAAAAGAATTCAATATAAGTTGGGAAATGAATTCTTTTTAAATAAGAAAATCTTTCTTTTATCAGTATAGCGGTATTTTTCAGAGAGATTAAACAACTGATGAATCCTGGACCTTTACCATAAATGTTACTGAAAGAACCTTTTGCATAAATTGATCAATTTACCATGGTTGTCATATTAATATTGAACAGAAATCTGTCGATTTTTAGTGTTCGAATTTTTAGGTTCCCGTTGTTTATCCATGATTACTATAAATGCTGACAAATGCTGTTTTTATGCATCTCTCGAAGGCAGTTTCCTGTAGTCTCGATAAGTAATATTTAAATTTACATCTATAAGATTAGTTTTATACTTGGAACGGCATGAATCTAACAATGGGTTTTGCGGACGGGATAATATTTCCTTGCCTTGGATGTCCTGTAAGCTTCCCCTTTACGCCACTTTTCGAATCTTTCTTTATGTAGCTTGTATTGCATTGACCCATAACCTTTTTGCTTTTAGTGGAATCCATACTAACTAATGCGACCAATGGAATGTTGTCAACAGAAGCCGAGGATGGTAACACATAAATCCTTTGGTTCTCACACGTGGATGAAGACCATTCATCTGAGGAAGGCGCAGAGTAATGCAAATTGCACATATAGTCATCGGAAGCATCACCTTGAGCCAGTTATTACGGTTACGGAATAGATAGTTTATGCACTGTAGAAATGAATAAAAATGAATGCGTGCATGTGCATATGTATTCCAATTTAGGCGTGCTATTATGACGTGAAAATTTAGCTGTTCACTACGGAGTTTTCAATTTTGGTACATATCAGGGTATAGTCCAATCGATAAAAATCAGTCAAATTTATAATTTTTGTAGTTACTAATAGTAGGACGAGAGGGGTGGTATTAAGGCTCCCAAATTTGAAGTCCTTACGTCTGAACTTCCTGCCTCACTAATTTTTATTCCTCACGTAAAAAACTTTGTTAGTTTCTTAAATTTTACAATATTAATGATTTATTAAAGATAACATATAATAATGGTTTGCAAACATACACTGTTTACACTGTCTAAGACTTAACTTGAAATGAAAAACAGTGAAGTAACAGGTCATTCACAGCTCCTATGAGCCATCCCACAGCAAAAGGTAAAGAAGCAAACAAAATCTCTACACTTTGGAGAGATATCTCTTTGCTTCCTTTACCTCATCCTTATAAAATCTGATTGCATATTGCATCAAGAATACTCCTGTGGGATGGCACAATGACCCATCCCACATGAGTATCATTGATGCATTATGCTAGCAGGTTTAACAACACAGTCGGGGCCTCCACACGGTTATTCTTGTTGAAGGCTTCTTATCATATGCGAAAAAGAGGCTATTACTGTGTGCGTGCATTATTTCATTTCGAGTTAAGTACTTGGAATTATCACTAATTGATCTGTGACCACAAATATATATCTTACGTAAGTTATAAATATGGGTACACTGTCTCTCTTTAACTGGAAGTTCACCCAGCTCGAGTAGCAATTGAGAGTCGCCTTACAATTAACTTACATTATGGACCAGTCTATTTTCAAATCACCTCCCTTAGCAATCGAATTGCTGCCTGTGAGGCGTGGGCTCTCGTTAGAAAATACTGCTTTAGAGTATCTAAATGTTTCGTATTATAGGAACTCTCTCTCATAATATTTCAGTATGGTTCAAGTTCAGATCCATGATACTTGTGAACTGAACAGGCGGCGCAACTATGGTTTAAGAATATTGTAGCCTGGAAAAATGTAAAAGCTCCAAGACCCTTGCCACCACTCGCAAATATCAAATGCACAAAATTTATCATTTGATAGATCCGGGTCGAACAGATAAGTTACCACTCTCAGCGAAGAAAGTTGCTCAACGTTCAACTTTTCCAACTCTCGAAAGTCAAACGAAGTGTTAAATTATTCATTTTGTTTTGGTTTGTAAATGGTGGAAGTGTAAAGCTTCGGAATCATACATTCCGGTTAGTAAAAATAGCGAATTACATTTTATTCAATCAATTCATCATATATGGTAACTTGTCAAAATACAGGAATTAAAGCGCTACGTACTTTGAGTCTATTTAAAATTTCAGTCACAGAACACATGCAATACAGACCTTGTAAGTATATAACGTCATGGAAAAATTAAGAAAATTTGACTAATAAGCCAAGCTCAGAAGACACCCTATGAATCAAAGCACAGCGTGGTAGGAAGGACATAGGGAGAAGAGCGAAAGGCATCCAACATTGCAGCGGCGCTCGAGTGGGTCGGTTTGACAAGTTATTGCTAAATCGCCAAAGAGCTTTAAAGCTCTCAAGCTAAAACTGTGCGACCAGCCCCGGTTTAGATGTGGGAATTGTATTCCATTCTAGGTCTGATGTAGGACTTGTAGAGGAGGGCTAGATTCGACGGGCTGAAATATTTCTTATACATTTTCAGAGATCCAAATCATTTCGATGCTTCTGTGGCAACAGAGAAGATGTGATCTGTCCAGCTTAACTTACTGCGGATATTAATGCCAAGAATGCATAAAGACTGTGTACTGTAAATCAGTGCTCCATCAAAAGAAATGGGACTGTAAGAGTTATGATCCTTTTGTAAAGAGATGAGACAGCTTTGAGACTTAGAGGCCTTCAATTTGACGCGATTTTCTTTACTCCAAGCAAGAACATTATCACGGTCATAAATTAAAGACCTAATCACGCAAACACGATTGACAGATGTGGCATTCCCTTTGGAGTCCCTAAGAGTGTCAAAGTAGTAAACGAAATCAAGGGTACTGTGATAGATAAAACTATGGATAGGATTAAAAGTAAGGGAAACCAGATCATTAAAGAAAATTAAACAGAGGGATGGAGAAATAACAGAGCCCTAGGGACATCGACATTTATAGGGTTAGGTTCTAGTGAAATGCTACCTAGTATTAGGCGATCAGATAAAAAACTTGCAATCTATAATAGAACAAGAGGGAGAAACCAGGTGCTTTAAGTTAAACTAAATGGGATGGATGCCAGACTCTATCAAAGAGCTTTGAAATATCTAGGGTAACGATTTTGGACCACCACAATTGTGAAGACTAGGGTTCCAATGTGCCGTAAGAAAAGCCAGCAGTAGAATAGATTTTGTTAAGAAAATTTCTGAAGATCTACTGCAATTTTTTTCAGTGGTCTTCAGGGAGGGGCTCGCTCCTCCGCGCCCCCTACTGGTATGGTTGTGTGAATTTTAACTGTGCATTTTGAAATTCAAATCTACTTTGTACTTGAAGTCCTAAAACTATAAAGAGTTCTATATCGTTATTTTTAAAGCAGCTATCATCAAGTGTTAATGGAGAAAAGATGTTTGAATATTACTCCCAAAAAAATCAAACAAACTAACAGATAAAAATATAGGTTAGTAAAATCAAACCTATAAACATTGAAATATCTACGTATTTTTTGACTGGAAGAGTTGGTTGAGGTAGTAATTTTAATTCTATATTTTACAAACACAACATTGGAGTTAAATTCAAGTCAATTTCAGATTCATTGTACTCATACTGATGCTAGGTACTGTTTGAGAAGGTGAATTTACAAACTAAACAATGAATTTAAGGTGTGTTTGCTTATAAGAGTTACGATTGTTAGTTAAAGGTTTTTCACGTTTGCAATGATTGACCACGAATTTGTCACTATGATGAGGGTTATTATTACAGAGAACTATACATTTTAGCTGTAATTACCATGTGACAGCTTATGGTAAATAATAGGACAGCACTAAACTCAAGGTATTTGGCGTTTATAAATCAGAATGTAATTCAATGTAAAAGTTCTTTCATATGTTACGAATTTGACTCAGACACAGCGGTCTCTTTAAGATTGAAAGAAGTATACGAACCGCGATAGGTCGGTAACGTATTCTATGGGCAAAAGGGCAATGACTTCCAGAATATAACCTTCTTTTCCTATTATTAATCAATTTTCCTATTATTACTATCCTCTAAATATTATTTATAGGTTCAAAATGAGTAGTTAATATATGATAATGTGACTTTAAAGAGAATAAGCTTGTTTAACTAAATGTACACACTTACCACCAATTCATTTGCACATCCTATTAGGGGAATACTTTTTTACTGCTTTCAGCCCTCCATACAAAAGAATTTAAACTTATTATTTAAACTGGGGTGGTAGCTGTTCAGTGGAGTTTTATAATTTTGACAACTTTCAGTACAAACTTCATCTTTAGAACAACCTTTGATGGAAGTACCCTGCTTACAAAACAATAAAATCCCAGCCCTAAATGGCAAAGTGCGTTCTGTGATCGTTTACCAAAGTAATAAAACAATAATCGTTGAAATTTTTATGGGGTCCATCAAAGATAAGTAAAATAGCTTACAGTTAATGCTGGAGGTATGTCTACTGCATATATTCACATACATAAGATAAAAATTCCCTTAAATTTTTCGGTAGACCAATCTTGTGCTGTTTCATAAACCAACAGCAACACAATGAAAAGAAACAACAATTTCTTGCTATTAAAGTAAGTACGGACTATAAATTTTCGTTTCTATTAATTAAGGGAGAAAAAGATTGGCCATTTTGGTGACGGTTTTAAAACGCAATTTAATAATACGGCCACCGTTCATTTCAGTCGAACATGAAATTCTTAATGCTCGGCCATACTATATCGAACTGAGAATTGTACGCGGTGCTGTGAAGCATTAGGGAAAACGGAATGAAAATTTTCCATATTTTGTTCGAAGGGAGAAATTACTTTCGGAAGCGAAATGAAAATATTTAAACTGCAGAGCTTAAAACTGTATATTTGTTATCCAGTTCAAAGTCAAAAACAGAAAAAACAAAGAGCACAGAGAAAACTTTAAGAGTTTTTTCATGCATATATGACATAACAAAATAGAGGTAATTACCGATGCCAGTTCTGATTAAAGCCGCTGCATTAGAGATTTGTAGAAATGTAACCCATTCACGAACGAACCCAAACTGCAGTTTTGGCCTGAAGTGTGCCCAACTCCAACAAAATTGTTGCCCAAGCGTGCTAATGACGTTCATTCGTGATGGAAGGGAACAGTAATGGAAATCAAATGCTTTTCCTCTTGCTGAGTACTTTCTATAGCAGTACAAAGTTATTCAAAAAACTTTCATACGCTCTTAAAGAAGGTAAACCTTTGTCGAAAAAAGACTTTTATAGACAATCGATTACATCTTATTACAAAAAACTGCTCCTTACATTACGTCATGGCAATTAACAAAACCAAAAACAACTTTCTTACCGACAGAATAAGACAGATGCGCATATGCTAATAGGCTTGAGTGCCATCATCGTATATTTCTATCTTTTCGTTCAATGCCAAAAGACCCAGTCACCAAATTACGTTTGAACCAAACAATCTATGAAAGAAGTGAACCTGTTACCATCATGAATCCAGTTTATCTTTCAGCTGTAAGTTTATTTAATTCAAGTAGGAATAAAGTTTTCATAAAAATAGTAAATAAAATTTGAAGAATGCACGAAATCATTCAACCCCTTTTTGGTGTTGCCATATAAATCTTGGGGTTTTTACTTCATTTATATAACCTGGAAGAAATCTTATATATTATACAAAGTTTGTGAAGGAGCACCACAGCAAAAGCAACAAATCTCTGATAGTACTTTTAATGATTGAATGTAAAATTTTTGATATTATCGTTATTAATTTGAAATTGATTATTCTGTAAAACCTTTCGAGTCGGGTATACCTTATTTTTACCAATTAATAAAATACTCTTAATAACCATTTCAATATTGTCCAATTTTTATTCCCTCCTTTTTTTTCAATATTCATATTATTTTGCAATCTCAATCATTTACAATAACTTCTGTTTTATTATGTTATAAAATCAATAACTTTTAGATACATTTGAACACAGTTAGTTACAGTTTTACATATGAAATTAATGGTTAAATTATTAGTAGGCACTCTATTAAAACTTAATTTTCACTTTAATTCTTATGACTGTTTTTATTGGGAGAGGAAAATAGTAAGCGCTGATAATACATATGTTCTAAAAGGCGATAGACCGTATCGCCAAAATTGGTCTTAGATTAATTATAACTTTTTTTCATATTTAGCTTATATACGAGTATTACAAAACTACTTGTGTTCAGTATTGTCGAGCATAGAAAAATTACAAAAACGTGAAAAAGTATGAGAATGTTACGCAAATGAATTGAATAAGTTAAGTGTTTAGTAAAGGCTTAAAAATAAATTCCTAATGCAGAGTATTCAAAACTATTTTAGATACGTTTATGAAGTTTACGGAACGTTAAATTTGTTATTACATTGCTAAAAATGTTTTTATTTTTTTATTTTAGACGAATATGCTTTCTTTCATCTTGTAAAGTTCTAAGATTGCCACAAATTGTAAACTGCTCTTCTTACATGTAACAAGGACTCAGTACCTATAAAAGCTGTTATAATTTCAATGAAAGTGTGAACTGAAATTTGAACAATCCAATTTTTTTGGATTGGAAAATTATATCCACATACATATGTAATTTGCATAAATAGGTGCTATAAGTTCTTATTCTAATGCAAAAAATGGTAAAAGCTTTTACTTTAGGCTCTAAAAGTGTAAATATTGCTTTCAAAAAAGGGGCAGAAGCTACATATGTAACTTCATTTTATGTTCATGACAAAAACTTCAACAACTTCAGTGAAAGTTTAACCTGAAGAATGCAATACACAGTAAAGCTCGAATATCTCTTAAAGGAGTGAGTATTTTTATAAGGTCTAAAAGAACTTTGTACTCAGAAAGCAACGCTCTATCGATGGACCACATATGAATCATTTCCACCGGAAAACCCTGTACATGCTTATCTGATCCACATGTGAATGTAATCAAAGCTATATGGACATGGAACCTATTTCTAGCTGAGAAAATTCAGCAATCTTACTCTAAATCCTACTAAGTCCCAATCTATTCTTATCACATCGGTAGGTCGCATCTGCCTTATATGTCTCTTAATGATGTGCATATTGCATTCACTGACTCAGTTCAGTATCTCGAGGTGTATTTTGCACAACTCTTAATTGGAAGAAGCACACCAATATTAGGGTTGGAAACATTTATGGTGGGTTAAAGGGCTTATGGTAACAAGCATCCTACACTCCAAGAGATACAAACATTTGACTTGTGAAGGTTCTGCTACTACCAAATATAACTTTTGAATGAGAAACTCTACCTGAATAGTATATGCCGTTATACAATTAATGTTGCATATAACTCATGTGCCAGATACATCTATGAGCTTGGCCGACGTGAACATATTTCCGAATACTCGTACAGTATACTGGGTTGCTCGCTTGATAATTACATTCGATTTGCCTAATGTTTAGGGTAGTAAATTCTATGTGCCCTAGTTATTTGCGTGATAAAGTTATATTGGCCACATCATAGCTCGTACCATATTGCTACTTATACCGCGGCATAAATTGCATTTCAGCACTGTTATGTTTTTCGCCTATGGTGTTTGTGTTGGAATATACTACCATTTGCAATTAAAACAACCCGCTGTCCTGGTAGCTTCAAGAGATCGTCATTTAATCACTATTATAGCATGTAAGTCTATCTAATTATTGTTCATTATTGAATATTATTACTTATTTTTTCTAAATTTACTTTAATTTTCTTTTAGCTCTTCTAGTACCTATCTAACTTAAGTTTTTAATTAGTAAGCATAACATAGATTAACGTAGAGTATAATTTTTGTTAGACTCATAATTTACTATAAGTACTGAATTTGCAGTTGTCGTAGGCGAAAATTAACGAGCTTGGGCTCACATGTGCACTTTTAATACCTACATAATTATTTATTTATTTATTTAAAAAGTATAACCTTAATTTCGTCTAATTAAACACGTTTACATTTCTCGTACTCAACGAAAGTTCCGCAAACATGCGAATTTGCGAATTCGAATCGATCTAACATAACGCCACTAGAATCTGTGTTCCATCTCGGAACAAAAACTAGATATTAAGAAACCGATAAGATAACAACTCCCTTTAAATAATAATACACAAGTTCCCACGATGACAGTAAACAACAAAAATATATTTCCGAAACATTCAAATCAAAACAACGAAAAGCATTAGGAAAATGTCAACAATTGGTATAGTCTCAGATCATTTCTATTAATGTGAAACCTTAACCAAAACATTAATTACTAATTAAAAGACACCAGCTCAAGCGCAGTATTACTAACCCATTTTTTGTCCCTTAAAATAATTTAAGGGACATTAATAAATGAAATAATATTGAATATAAAAACTTACATATTGACGGTAGCTGCCATCAATAGTCCTGTGACGTTTGTCAATACAACTGGCTACTATACAAAGGTGACCGAACAAGAAGTATACTGCAACGTCTGATCCTCAGCCAATGCAGGCAGCTAAAACGCCGTCACGATTCAAAGTTACAGGGCTTCATTGTTAAAGCCACCGACAGGCACAGTTCTTATTGTGTTTCTGCCTATAAGTAGCCTGGAAGTAGCAAAAGCAGTTGCGACTCCATCAAGCCACAAGACATATCGGCAGTTCTGCAACCAAATTAAGTCTTGCTTAATCCAAAAATTACGGGAAGTATTGTAATCCCAATATACTAACCTCTTTATATTAAAATTTTTTAATATACAATATTTTCAGCATTCAATACAGGGAGTCTTTTGAAGCAAACACGATACATATGAGCAGTTCTGTGACGCTCATTCTATCAACCTAACCCTGCTTTTTATTAATTTGATATTTTTTTTTTTAGGAGCGAAAACGCCAGTAGGGCCCAATAGAAGCAATATTTCAATTCTACTTAACAAGAAAAGAAAAATATAGCATTCGCAGATTTATTTAAACCAAGACCAAATAAGTTTAACCCAAGATCAAATAAATTCAAACTAAGCACAAATAAGTTTAACTCAAGAGCAAATAAGTTTAACCCAAGCACAAATAAGTTTAACCCAATCACAAATAAGTTTAACCCAAGCATAAATATGTTTAACGCAAACACAAATAAGTTTTCAATTTCAATTCAAATCAACATTTTATTATTTCATTTTGTCATTAAAAACAACTTTTTCAAACACGACCTTAATATGAAAGATATTATAAAAAATAAGATAAAATTTCTGAACAAATGGGTATTGCTGCCCTTCCATTGCCTTAAGGATGAGTAAAACCAAGTCGGTGTGACCTCTTGCAGGCTTCTTCAATAACTGTAACAATGTTATGCTCTCTACCTACTTACATCACCTAAAACTAGTCATTAGTACACCGTCATTTTAGAAAACGATGGATCTATTGGGTTGAGCATAGGAGAATAAGGAGGCCAACATTTAAGAGCAAAATTAGTCGATGATAAAGCATCGCAAACCTGCTGCGTTCGATCATAGAGTAATTTTAATTTTCTTCTTAGTTTTCTTTGAATTTCGATTGATTGCGACTTACATCTCTTCATTACCTCCAACTCCGCTACTATTGCTTGGCAACTCCACATCTTGGGCAGCTTGGGCTGCCATTCATCAGAACTGCCTGCGCTGAAATATATTTCACTGCTCATGTTAATGAATTAAAGAAAATTTTATAGAAGACCACTTTAAATCTGCAATCGACACCCTTGCTTCAAATAAACTGAGCACTGTGATGAGTGTTGGAATCTGCACAAATTTATTGAAAATACGTCACTCCATTTCTTAGAAATAAGATTTTGCTATTATTTATTCTGACAATTTTTGGGTTTGCGAATTTTGCTCTAAATTTTTGCCAATATTTGAAGCCTAATATTGTTTTAATGACAAAATGAAGTAATAAAATGTTGATTTGAATGAAAATTGAAAGCTTTTGAATTAAAATGTCTTATTGACAATTTAGGATAAATTTATTTGCTCTTGGGTTAAACTTATTTGTGCTTGGGTAAAACATATTTGCTCTTAGTTTAAATAAATCTGGGAATGCACAAACTCTGAATTTCTTAAAATGGAAGTAGTTAGTAAAATTAGAATTAAAAATAAATAATTAGAATTTTGGACAAATTATAAATAGAGTAGAGTTGAATTAAGTACCTGAATTATCTTACCTTAAGAAACCATTGTGATAAAATAAATTATTGAATTTGAATTCTTCAGTCTTATCATTTATTAAACCGGCACCTCCCTCTAGTTTATGACTAACCCCACATTGGGACTTAACAATCTCGATTCTGATAATTTTAAGAAGCCTTTTAAGATTTCTATCCTTAAAAACTGCGATATACATAGATATACAATGTATGAACATAAGCATCATTAACATGAATGTCTCCTCTGACCGTTGGCTTAGTACAAAATCCCATAGCTAGTCAAACCGTACTGGGGAAGAAAACTGCCAAAACTAGTGTGATTAAAACGTCGGTCTCTTGCACGTGGATATGTTGATTTAAAAAGGTATATGAGTACGGGAGTACCGGAAAAAATGAAAATGGTACCCTCATAAGGTAATACATCATCTAATTAACCAAAGGTCTATAAGTTAAAACAACTTTCTCCGAAATTGCTTCAGATTGCTTCCGGATACACACTTTTTGGGAAGCAATCAAAAACACAAGTATAAGCGCTTTGAATCTAATTTTTTTCCGAAGCACGTGGAATTTTTCCCGCTGGCTGGGTAACAACATTTCTAGGTAACAATTTTCGTCGTAACTAAAACTGTTGGTTACCAAAAATGGTGATAATTATTTAATTTGTCTGATATGCGTTCTTAATCTTGTTAAATCAAAAAGAACAAAATGATTTGAAATTAAAAGTTATTTTATTATCAGTGTATTTTATGTTAAAATATAGCCTGGTTTATGATGCTCACTATACTTCACTGGTCGCCTGAAAGAGAAAGAAAAGTATTTGTGAGTACAGCGACTCAGTGGGGATCCTAACTACCGAGGTTACGTTCACATTCACACATAATACTCATAACAGGACGAACACGGACTAAAATATGATTAGGGGTTCAGACTCTCGCCAATCTCTCCAAGCTTTGCTTGGAGATCCGCAATTTATTGGTGGACTTACCAACCGCTGCCAGTTGCCGTGGTTTGGGTCGGACTGACACTGACCCAAGCTATTTCCCCACTTAATCATACATACACTTATACACATTATCACACTTATAACAACACATAATTCTACTATAACTACATACATATTCTATTAATACTACGAGCTACATACCACCTTTTAAAAATCTCTCGATATGGAGCGAATAACTAAAAGTCACACACTAATAAATTGGTCGCGCACTACTCAATAATTTCCGCCTGGAACTGAACTGAACACTGAGCTCAGGAATCGATTCCTACCCAAGGGATACGGAATATTGCTCCGAACCTCAGGCAGCATATCCTGGTTCTCTGTCGCCAGTTTTATGATAGGATAATTAAGCCATTTCCAGAAAAACGTCTGGCTTAAGGGTTTTTCTTTAATGTACCGCTATGTTGCCAATTGCTTAATTACCCACAGATGTTACTTTTACTATATACGATAGTGTACCTTACCTTTTCCTCTAACAATCTGTATATTTATTTATATTTACTTATTTGTGGTAGAAGTAATTAAAGTTATCGGGCTCCAATTGCCCAACTAAAGGAATCCCTGTTATCCCGAAATTGGTCATTCGAACACTTAGTCTTTTCACGAAATCTATTATCCATTAAATCGCTGACGTTTTTAATGTAAAATTTCCGTAATATCAGATTTTCCGAAATTCGGTTTTTTTTTTACCATATCCAATCTTATTATACTTAAAAGCAATTGGATTATTTTATTTCATAAGGTCAACTTTATGCAATCTAATAAAAGTCAAAGCTTATCTGTAGCTAATTTTAAATATGTCACAAAAGAATGAAACTTTTCGAAGCTCGTGGGTTTTCGTTCAGTTGTTGTTCCCCTATGCTTAGATTGTAGCTTTGTGACATGTAATCTCCCTTATACACACAAAATACGATAAATAATAATTAAAGTTCGTTTGGAGTTCTAAAGGATTGTACATAAACATATTCGTAAATCTACACAAAAAGTTTATGGAGTTGTTACACCTTCCGCAACCAGTGTTTTTGGAACTGAAATTATTTTCACAGAAATTAAAGACAAATAAACACATTATGGAAGAAAGACAAAAATTTCCATTAACTTTAGGAGAAGTGAAAAAGTTTTGCACGGACACGATTGGAACCTAACTCAAAAAGACTTAAGAGAACTTAGGCAATCTCAATTCTGTTAAAGACATCGACGCACACAAACTGTTATAAGTATATCTTAGGTAACAGGAGGACCCAAGACTCAATTCTAGGCGCTTAGGTTCAAGTTTAAATGTTTTCCGTGGGTTGAAACTTTTTATATTTTTAGAAGAGAAAAAATGTCATAGAAAGCTGTCTTCTTTACCATATATCATGGAATACTTTCACGAATAAAGCTGTAACCAACTTTAAATGATGTCTTCGTTCCCTTTCGTGACTTAATGAGTATAAACGCACGAAGTGTCCCTTTTTCGAAAAATATATAAAAGAAGGACGAGTAAAGGAACACTTTCACGTCCCATATAGGATCACGCACGAATTTACTTGGTCATGGACATCATCCCTGCAGCATATATGACTTTCTAGTTTTACTGGTTCGCACTGTTTTCGAGATTTTAATTTTCAAACCACGTCCGCTTAGGCTGCGTAACTTATAGCACATGGGGACAATCTTATCTTTAACAAGAAAATAAATTTACAACCCTATCGCATGAGGATATTTATGTGCAGATATATGCACGAGTAGTAAGTAATAATAGTATGCGTAAATTTAACTCTGAAGCTTTCTGCTACTAGGTATATGGTGCAAAATCCAGATCATTTACTTTCATAACGGTAGAGAAGAGAGCACACACGATCTAGCTATTGTAATAGAGAATAAGCAGAAGATAAGTAGGACATATAAACATAAAACATATTTGGCATATGTCAAGGTAGAGGAAAAACATTCGATGCCCTGGTGAATGGAATTTCGCAATTATATTATTTTTCCACGGTTAATTTTTTCCGACTCAAAAAAAATTGCATTGTAATAAATTTGTATTACCAGATGGAACCAAATTTAAGTTGCGCAAAATAGGGCAACATATTTATATGCTCTTATTTCTCTTGTGTAAAGTGAAAGTACACCCTCTATACACTCTGTGGTATTTTGTTATAAAAACTGGGTATAAAGTTTTCCGATGTTTATGCAATTTTGGTATTCAGGGTACCTACACTGAGTTTGTCATTCCGTTTGTAACACCTAATAATGATGGTGGAGCAAAATGAATTCGACACACATACGCATAATATTTAAAGTTATTTTGATTTTTTCATGACTGTTCGTCCGTCCTCACGATAACTTGAGAGCGCGTGTGCTGGAATTTCGTACATGGACTTTAAAAAAAATAAGTAAAGTTCGAAAATTGGACAAATCGGGTAATTCCTTCGTAGGGCTCCCAAACAAAATTTTCGGTTTCACTATATATTTGGACACTGTCTGAATATATATATTCCGACAATTCTTTAAATCTTAATCGGTTTGGATAATAATGAAATTAAAATGCCTTAAACGGAGTTAATTAGAATGACCGTGTAGCGGTATAGACCGGGAGAAAGGCCTAAAGCTCTTTAAAAATCCACTGTTAAGCCATTCCGTCAAGCATAATGTGGCAATTATTTAAACTAGAAAGGTTCGCTTTTTATATTCACAAGTTTCCCTCCGTAGAATTGGTGGCCACGAATCATTTGTAAACAAATTGAAGTCATTTGACAACCCAACAAGAAAGCCAGGCCACAGGCTAGACTAACAATGCTAAAAGGTTGATGAGGTGTAATGATGATGTGAGGCGTATACATATCAGCTAGAAGTAGTCGTTGTTTGGGGCTTGAATGATATCCCATCAGAGTTCAGGACACTGTCTGGTAGATTTTTTTTATTTCGCCACTGACTTCTGTCTTCCTGTTAAAAGACAGCCGTGCCCAAATTTAGGATACGTCAATTCACAATACATAAAATACACGAACGACCAATAGCACAATGAATGCATGAATCTGACCCGATAAAAACTCGTTCTGCTGGAATTTTGTCTCAGTGGTGATGAGCACATCTCGATCCTTGAAGTATGCAAATTTGCCCATAATGTTTCGGTAAGCTGCAGCCACAGGATGAAATCCAACAGAAAAATAAAAGAGGAAGGAAACCGAAACAAAAGCGTCACCTGCAACTTTAATATATTCCTTAACCCCTTCCATTGGAAGACAGGACGAGGATGAGTCAAGCTAAATAGTATCATCACGATGTAGTTACAGATTTAGATCTGCCTTACTTTAAAATTTCTCAGAGTTTTAATTTGAAAAGTACCTCCTTCAGAAATTTTCATTTTGCCATGTAATCCGCGTGAATATATCATGCTCCTTTCCAGTCCCGTTTCGCTTAGCGCTTAAGGATAACAACCAAAGTTATTTCAGGCAGTTATAAATTCAGCATAAAGTGTAGCGGGAATTGTAAAGGTGTGACAGTGTTATGTTGATTTATTATACTATCAACTGCAACATGAGGCTGTTTCTTGGTAACTATTAGTTCGAGTATATCACAACCTTATAAAAGTGTGCGAATTCCAAATGCCATCTTATATGTAAAATTATTTCGAAAGCATAGTCTAAATAACTTAAGGCTTCCCTTGATAATTTTATTTTTGCGACTTAGACAATATTAATGTTATCTATTTGTCCTTTTCCCTCGACTCAAAAAATGCAAGGTGCGAACCACAAGCTCAAGACGTTGCATCAGTAAGATAATTAATGGCTGGACTTTCTTATATGGTTTTATTATTTTGTGCATTTTAAGAATAAGAGCAATGTCTCTATTACATCAAAGGTGTTAAAACATGACGAAGGATCAACAACTGAAAATAATCGCTATTTCCAAATTTTCTTATTAAAACTCAAAACATTTTTAGACGTAGGTACATTAACAATTTTTCAGTGATTAAATTATGAATGTTAATCAAGATAACAGTTACATTTTTCTTAACTTTAGTAGGCATGATAGAGTAAATTCGAATAATGTGATGTACGTTCGAATTTCATCTTAAAATTTCTATGCCAATATTCTTTATGTCTACAGATGTGCAGTCAAAATTTTAAAGCGTAACAATTTGTGAGAATATAATTACGATTTTTGGCCATAAATTTAAAGAAATAAATTGATCAAATCTCTTTCAATTTACATTGTTTACTACTTCCAATAGTGGTTCAAATTCAGTGAGAGAAAAAAATGCGAAGAGTGAAGAAATATCGCATTAATTCGTGAAGAAACGAGTTTGTGTAGCCAATATTTTGGCAATTGCGACAAAAGAAGAAGAAGAAGAAGAAGAGAAAGTTGAATGAACATCTTCTGAGGAAACTCCAATTAAATGGACCCCGTAATATACAAAATTTCTTATGAATGGACTTTGATACTTTTAAAGAATTACTTGAATTAGACAGAAATTCTACATACACCAGTATATCAAATATTAACAGTAGCCCTCCGTTTTCGATTCTCAGGAAATTCTTTCGAAGGGTTCAAGTTTTTAAGTGCAATATCTCCATACAAAACATTGGCAAAATTTTAATAGAGATATGCGAAGCGATATTTGTTGCATTTCAGAACAATATTAAAGTTCGTTAAAAAAAATTAATTTTATATAATTAAAAACGAAAACAAATTCCCTTAAAAAAATGTTAGAAAAACTTTTAGGTGAGAAATCAGAAT